>JAOVYX010016745.1:0-23847 GCA_035668315.1 Drosera spatulata
TCAGAGTCCATTTTGTCAGTTCTCCAAGATATTAATGTAATTATTTTCATTGCAAGCTATATCATGACCTTGTTATTCAATTTTGATCATCTGCTGTGCTGTTCTGAACTTTTTTATTATATGGTGATTTTTTATTATAGAATCAGTGAAACTTTTGATGAGTTGTATGTATAGGGGGTGATGAGCTAAAGGTCGGGTTTACGTATATCAGGCCCAGTGTTATCACCGATATTCGAAATCCTGCTTGGAGTTTGTAAAATAGCCGAGAGTTCAGTTTGCAGAGATGCTCCTCTGTATGTTCTGAAGTTAATTTGTTTCAGGGGAACTAAAGTGAATATTGGGGGGGATCCGTAAAACAACCCTGAATTTACGTAAAAAGTTATTGCAATACGGTCCAATTATCAGAAAAATTCATAATCTATAATTTTTTTTGTAAGAATTTATAATCTATAATTTGTAACAAATGAACAGATCTTCAAAGACAAACATCAACTTTAAGCCCTGTAAGAAATTGATTTTATTTTTATTCTAGCTGAAAGTTTGTTAAAGCTTCCATTGCTGGTTTCCATACTTGCTGTCCTGCTAATCGAGAACTGGGGCCATTGCTGGTTTCCATACTTGCTGTCCTGCTAATCGAGAACTGGGGCCATTATCGGGCTACACTTAGAGTTGGATATCTAGTCTTCTTGTGCTAGGTTGGAGCCTATTTCAATAATCATGAGAGCAAGAATAGGTGATAGGTTGAAGTTATTACTTGACTCGCCTATTTCCTTTAAGTAATGAATTTCCACTTCGTTGGATGAGAATATAGTTTTTCTCTTATGTATTGACGGTCGTAGGGTTGCAAACTGCAACCTGTTACTGTTTTGAACTGGTTCTTGAAAGGTTACTGTTTCAAACTAAAAATATTACTCTTCATTTCCAGCTTGGAAACCGTGGATCAAATTTGACAGAGGAAGAGCTCGAGACTCATACTATTTTAGCTTGGAAAGATGGCAAATCACGCATACTGGGACAAATTGACGGCAATGGAGGCTTTTATCCCAGTGGGCTTGTTCATGTAAGTGCATCAACTGCTATTTCTGAAACTGAGAATGAGCTGTCTGGGGCGATGCCATTTTTTCCTCTTCCTCTTCCCTTTCCCTTTCCCTTTCCCTTTTTCTTTTTCTTTTTCTTTTTCTTTTCCTTTATTTTTATCTTTTCCTTTTTTTAAATGAGTGTACGTTTCTGTATAAGATGTTTTCTTGATTAGTGATGCTAGAGTTCCCTGTATTACGCAGGCTGGGCCATATGATTCGTTGAGAGATGTGGCTTTGAAAATCTTGCAGAAAAAGGTCTCCACCATTCCAATTGTTCATTCTTCTTCGCCAGATGGTTCTTTCCCGCAACTGCTTCATCTTGCATCTCTCTCTGGCATTTTGAAATGTGAGTTTTTTTCATCTGTTCTTAAGCCATTGAAAAATTCTCAGATGTGTGATATTTTTCTTCTTTCCCCCACCCTAATCTGACGGGGTCTACTCTCACTACCAACTTCCAGCATTTATAGCTGCTGCTAATTATCTTTTTTTTTCCAGGTATTTGTAGGCATTTCAAGCATTCTAGCAGTTCTTTACCCATTCTTCAAAAACCGATTTGTTCAATTCCTCTGGGTACATGGGTGCCTAGAATTGGGGAATCTGGTTCTCGGCCCTTGGCATTGTTGAGACAGAATGCCTCTCTAAGTGCGGCCTTGTCTTTGTTAGTAGAAGGTGAGTGTCCTTCCTAGCTCTCGTAATGAGGGTTTTCTGTTTAATTCTGCTTGTATCATAGCTCTGTTGTTCTATGTATATCTTAGAACATTGTTATTCATAGTTACACTAGATTGATATAGTAATAAAGAAGCTCCCGTGGCCTTGAAAGGAAAAAGATGAAGTTGACTTCTATGTAGTTCTTGAATTTGGATATTTGTTCATTGTGTCTCCACGAAGTACTCTAGCTCTTTCTGTGCCTTGTTACTGGATGCGTGGGAGTTGTATCATCCATGTGGCACACCCCAACTTATGGCGTTTTGCACTCTCTTATTGCAGCCAATGTCAGTGCAATACCTATTGTTGATGATGGTAACTCATTGATTGATGTATATTCTCGGAGGTTGGTAGTTCTGCATTATGCTTAGAATGATTGTGAGACGATTAGAATAATGTCCTCCCCTGTCTTGTCTTACCTTGTCGGGATTTTCTCTTGTTCAGTGACATAACATCTTTGGCAAAGGATAAAGCATATGCGCAGATCCGCCTCGAAGAAATGAGCATGCATCAGGTAACTGTTAAGTTGGTCCTATACTTCCTTTTGTGGTTACTTAATGTTGCTCGACTCACTAGGCATTAGGTCTGAGTTGCTATGTCCAGCATCCGTCAGTGCCATTAATGCCTTCTTTATCCTTCATGAATTTATAGGCGCTTCAACTGGGACAAAATGGCAATTCTTCTTCTGCTATGTACAATGCACAAAGATGTCAGATGTGCTTGGCATCTGATAGTCTGCATTCTGTTATGGAGAAGCTGACAAATCCTGGTACGTCTTAATGTCCGTGCAATACTGAATGTGCTCTTATGTCATTGCTTTGTACTTAAAACTTGGTTTGTACTTTTGAGCACATCAGAGGTCAGAAGGATCGTGATCGTGGAGTCTGGAAGCAGGCGTGTCGAGGGGATCATCACGCTGAGTGACGTGTTCAGATTCCTGCTCGGCTAGGCGTCATCATCCTTGACTTGAAAGACCGCTACATTTCCAGCTCAGAGGATGTCACGTGATCGTTCCGCATTCGATATGCTTTCTTCCCTGTTGTGGTAGACACCATTGTTAGTTCCCTAGGCTTTGACGACGGGATGTGCCTTGTCCCTTCGACCCTCCCATTATTTTTAGGATAACCAGTGAATTTCATGGGAAAAGAAAAGCATATCTGTAAATTGAGAGATTGTTCAAAAATTTTCCCCCCTTCTAATATCCTAATTTGTGTTACTCGAAAGAGAGCTGTTGCTACGGTTGCTAACAGGGATGGCGGCGAGATCATACAGGGTGAAGCTCTCGGTTCAAACGTGTGATTAGCTATCATTTTCTAAGCAACTGATATGTAGGTACCTCTTTTTCTTCCATTCGCTCTGTTGTTGGATGGGAGCTGCTGGTTACTGGAGTGATATTTGTAAATTCCTTCGTAGATTGCAAATCGTCTTGATTTGAACTTCTATGTTTATAATGAATGTACTTTTGCAACCACTGAATGTGCTACCAAGGCGGAAGAAATGATATTGCCTTGAATTTGAACTCACAGCTTTGTGAACCATAATGATGTCGACTGGATATGGAGGTACCGTGTAACGTGAGCTTTCAAAGACAAGGATGACACAACTTTTTTTGCACAAAATGACTCATTCAATTAGAGATGAAGGGTAAAAGTGTAATACCCGAGCATTTAACTAACCTCACGCACATCACTAGTCTTCGATATGGATTAAGGTTTTATGGACTAAGGTCTCGATGAGATTAAAACATTTAAGGGTTCTTGATATTAATAAGCAAAAACGCCTCTTAAAAATAACGGCGAATGAAACAATGACATCTAAACTTTGTTTGATAAGTTAAATAATTAATAAGGTGGTGACACTTAAGTTAAATGTGTCAAGATTATGTAAACATGTAAACATTATGTGTCAAGACATAAAACAAGAATAGAACACCTAATATATTACTTGTCAAGTTTTAGCATGAGATAGTGACACCTAATATATGACTTGTCAAGTTTAAACTCAAGAAATTGACACCTAAGCACCATATGTCATCATATAAACTAAGAAAAAGGTGGCTCACCATTTTTACAACTCCTATGAATACCTCTTAAGCATAATCATAAGAAAACCATTTTTGTGAGACACTTAGGTCACAAAAGAAGAAGAGTTAAGCAAGAAACCAAGATTTAAAAATATAGTTACGGAGATTTTTATCGTATTTTTTAAATTATTTTAATATTTTCAGATAATCAAATGGGATATTAGAACGACGCGTAGAGAGTGAACGTAGCAACCCACCCCTTATGTACTTAAGTTACCTGAACAACTTTTGGACCATCGTTTTGTAATATCTGGTTATGTATTAAACTTCCCTTATGTGCTTAAGTTACCTGAACAACTGTTGGACCATCGTTTTGTAATATCTGGTTATGTATTAAACTTCCATATAAGTTATTAATGTCTATAAGCGTCTTGCGATTTGATTCTCAAACTTTGAATTAAATCGCGGCGGTGACGTTTCCACATAACGTGGGGCGTTACAAAAAGAGATGCCGAGAGGACCAATCTACCAGAGCTAATATGAGGTTGGCTGTTTTATTGCACATCCAAGGGGAAAGATCCCTCAAAAGAAAAGAATAAGTCCCTCAAATAAAGCCGATAAACATTGCAAGAAAGCTCTTCACCTCAAACTGAAAACGCGCAAGCTTTTCCTCGATCAGAACACAGGAGGGTGTTGAAAAAGGACGCAATTTAAGGCGGCTATCGCTTGTGCTCAATGCATACCTACCATCCATGATCAACTTGCTCACGCAGAAGCAGGCAAGGCCTTCATGGGCATAACCGAGGCGAAGGCGATTCCCAGGGTTCCGTTATCATCCAGCATTTACACATTGCGTTCTGGACTCTCGTCACCGGAAACTCAGTCCATATCTGACCAATCATGATCCATTCCTCGGCGTTCATTACGACTCCCTTGCCGCCCAGGCGCACCGAAGCTCCGCTTATCCTGACTACGGCCCTTCCTTTGCCCGCCATACTCATCTCTCATCGATTCCCTCCTGTCACCATGAAATCCACCAAAGTTTTGTGCATCACGACCTCTCCCGCTCCTCATCTGCCTCGCTCCATAGGCATCGCCCATGGATCCCCTACCATTTCCATGAGACCCCCGGGATTGGGGCTTACTTCGGTCAGTTCTCCTACCGGATCTCCCGGAGTTGAAATCATCTCGGTCATCGAATCCACGCCCTCCTCTACCACTGCCACGAGATGATGATGCATCAAAATCATCATCTCGATACCCACGCCCTCCTCTCCTATTGCCACGGGATGATGATGTGCCGAAATCATCATCTCGATCGTCGAATCCACGCCTTCCTCTCCTATTGCCACGAGAGGATGACACGTCGAAATCATTAGATTCTGATAACCGAGGCCCTCCTCGAGCGTCTCTTCCTCTTCCAAAACTCCTTTCACCAGGACCTCTGCTCCTGTCGCTTCTCCCACCTTTTAAAAACCCATCACCAATATCGTCATCAGATTCTGATCCATTGTTGGCCCGAGATTCTCTTCTAGAATCACTTTCGAAACCCCTTCCATTAGATCTCTTTACACCACGCCCTCCTTTGAAAATGCCATCATCACCATTCCCAAGATCATCATCAGAACACACGCCTCTGGATGGATGGCGTGAGCCTCTATTCCTCTGCCAGGAATCAGTAAAACGAGAGGATTTTGAGTGGGGCTGAATGAGAAGATCATCATCAGAATGATTCCCCAGATCATCTCCTGATCTAGATGGAACACCCCTTCTAGACGGTCGCGCACCATGGGTCCTCGGCACATCTATCTCACCATCCGAATCTGAATCTCTTTCAACATCCGAGAAGCGAATGGAAGATGAATCCTGTCTTTCATTTCTGTTGTGGTTATCTATCTCATAGCTATCAATGTCATCATCATCTTCATCATCGAAATCATCAAACCCTGTTCCATGGTTCCTTTGACCATTGCTTGAAAACCCCTTATCCCAACTCTGGCCGGGTGGCATTCTGCTCGTAGGATACAAATCTTCTTCGAGCCCTCTTGCGTTTTGAGCTTCAGCATGATTACCTGGAATATGGCCATGAGAATCTGCATGTTCAAACGCTGCAACATCTGCTCCGTCTGATTCATCATCATCAAAATCAAAATTCCAGGCATCAGAAACATCTGGCCTTCTGGTGAAACTCCCCGGCCCTGGCCTCATATTTGGTGACTGCTGTCTCGGTTGTGTCTGACTATCCGTATATTCATCAGGAGGCCGCTTATGTTCACAGTGGAAACAACTCATATTTCTTCGGTAGTTTAAAAAGTTGCACCTGTGGATCAACAAATTAAGATAACTTAGGTAAACAAAATAAAGAAGTGATTTTACATATGAATAAACCATTACTTGGGGCATTCCCATTCTCCTGGAAGCAACTGCCTCTTTGGACGCTTTGCATCGCACTGCAGGCAAATTAGATTCTTCGCAAAATTCATGAAATTACACCTGGGAACAGCAAGAACGATCATTAAAAGATATTGACAAACTCTTCAATAATGTACTCAAATGCCGAGCAGTTTTCGGAGTAGACATGCAATGCTGACACTTATTAAAGGAAGAGGGCGAAGTGAACCTGCAAATAATAGAACAGATACATACTTTGTACATAACCAATCTCCTTTCTTCATCTCTATATCATCTCGTCCAACCCGTTTCTTGGGAGGAGGTGGAGGTTGCTTCACTTTTGGTGGGCGTTTCACGATCACTGGTGGTGGAAGATTAGGATCAATTGGAACTGAACTCAACTTCGTAATCTCATAGAGTAATTTACGAATGACAGCTTTAACCGATTTTTGCTTCATCAAGGACTTGTTGGTAACCGATCCATTGATAGGATCAAAACCATAAGTCATTAAGACTCGCACGACGTCGATAGTCCGTGCTTCATCCTCCTTATTCGTCAGCAAATATGCCTTTTCACATGAGCACCTCAGACTGCAGGAACTACAAACCTGAAACAATGCATGAAAATCACTTCTCAAACTGAAATCATCAAAAATCTAAAAACTAACTGCTCCAGGCAAACTATAAAATGCCAAAACCTCATTATAACACTGTACCAAGTGGCAGGACACATAATTCTATGCAATCTGCAAGCAACATACTACAAACATGATTGCAATAAGCTTCATACACAATCACTTATCAAGAGGGGGAAAAATCAGCTTAAAAGGCCTGAAAGCTCATGGAATGCTTGAAGCTCGTCTTCCCATAGATCGATCCCAGGGGCTAATGACGCTGGTCCAATCACACAAAACTAATGTCACTATTTAGCACGCAAAATGCAGAGGCTTATTAGACCGATACTAAAGACAGTAAAGCAGTGTGGGAGAAGCATGAGACTAGTGGATTAGAGCTCCCTTGAAGTCCAGTATAAGTGGGGGGGAAATCTCAACATCATTATCCAATCAGGAAAACATAGTAACCAGGAACCATGAAACAAATAATTTTGGTAATAAAACTTACATCTCCTTCATCAAGATGTACAAGCTTCCTCAGCAGTTTTGCAGAGAAGACGACCCTCCTATCTGCATTTGGACATCCGTATCCGACCAAAACCTGAATATCCTGTCTCGACAGGGACCTGAAATCAATTTCCACTGAAGCTAATAAAATGAACGGGAACTATACTTTTCCCTAATGTAAGTTTCCCCATGCCACAGCAAATGCAAAACCAAAAATACAAGAGTAAAGCTCATAAACGCACATAATTCAAATGAAAGTTACAATCTTGGTTAATTTGGCTAGTGAATCCCCGCTTCACTAGGAGGAGAGGAGGAGACTCTATAAGTAATGAGAATTTGGTCCCTGACACTGTTCACAAATCATAAGACTACTGGAAATTCTCATTATGGCTCAATATTGTCACCTCAGATTTCTTCCTTCATTCGTAGTGACAAAAGCACGACACCTGACCCACATCCCCACACTCCCTCGCCTCTCTTTCCCTTATCCTCAAGCGCATACGTATAATGTCAAGTCACAAAAGCATGCACGTAGCATATTATAAAGATTGATCATGAAATCACATATGAAACAAAATGGTAGTCTTTCACCCCTGCGAGTTCACTTAGGAATCATACAACATTATAAAAAGTAGTACATTCAAGAAAATTAATGGATTTCAAAAAAGCAACAAGCCAAAGAAGATCAAACGAAATCTACCTCAGAATATCAAACCGATCCTTCCCGAAATTCAACACCACGGTCTGAACCGTCCTGAAATCCCTGGTGAAATCCAACCCTTCCTCCACAATCTCACTCATATCAAACTCCCTACCACCACCGCCCAACCCCTCAATCATCCCATCCTCATCCTTCCTCCTCACGTCGAAGTAGTTCTGATGCACCAACCTCTCCATGAATCCGACCCATTCCGGCCACGGATGCGCCAACTCTACCTCCCTCTTCATCAACCCCAATTCTGATTCTCCCTTCCTCTCCACCCCACCCATTTCCCCCTCTAACCCATCAAAATTCTTCACATCCCCATCAAAATTCCTCACATCCCCATCAAAATTTTCCACACTCCCATCAAATTTCTTCTCACTCCCATAAAAATTCTTCAAATTCTGATCTTGCCCACCAAACCCTGATCCCAATTCTCCGCCCTTCTCAACTGGGTCACCACCATTTCCACTGATCTCCCTATATTTCTTCGACTCTCGCCACGCCTTGATCCGCTGCAACGCCTCGTCCTTCTCGGCCCGTTCCTTCTCGATCTTGTCTATGTGTTCGAACACGAAGCTGAGTCTAGCCGACAGATCAGACGGTTTAGGTTGAGGTGGTGTGTGGTCGGAGATGTTGCGAATTGGGGATGAGGAGAGGGATGAGAGGGTTCTGGTGAGAAAGAGGAGATGGGTTGAGGAGAGGTGACGGCGATGGTGGCGGAGGAGAAGGAGATGAGAGGAAGCCATTGGAGAGAGCAAAACCTCTTTGCTCCATAAACCCTTTGGCGAGTTTGGGGAGAAAAGAACATAATAGAAAGGATAAAATATCTAAGAAAGGAAAATATTTCATCCATCGTATATTAATTGCATCTTTATATTACCGTATATCGGTCTATTTCATATCATTTATAATTTTTTTATACTTTATAAAATATAATATGATTATCAATTAAAAAAATAGTGATTAAGAATTATAATTAAAAAAAAGATAAATCTAAAATTAAATATTATTATAATTATAATAAAACGAAAAAAATACATATTTTGATATATTATTTTTTATTATTAAACGATATAATATGAATTTTATTTTAGTCTAACGTTGAAATGAGTCATCTTCTATAAACTTCAGTAAAAACATTTAAAACTTAGAATGAATTGATCAAACCTATATTTATTCGACAATAATTATAAATACATACATAAGCAAAAAAAAATTCAAAAAATTACAATTCATCACTCTCATCTAATCTCTAACCTTATCCTCACCTCTACCATAACCCCTACAAGAATTCGGCCACATCGTCGAAATTTTCGTCGGAATCCGATCATGTCATTGGAATCTTAGTTGGAATTTGAAATAAAACATCAGAACAAAAACAAAATAAAGCGTAGGAACAAAATGAAACAGAAAGCACTATAAGACCAAAACAAAGCGGAAAAAAAAAACAGTACAAGACCAAAACAAAGTGACAGTGGCAATACACAAATAAAATAAAACAGCAATACAAGACCAAAATAGAATGACAGAAAAAAAAATAGAACGACGACAGTACAAAACTAAAACAGAACCACGATACATGACCAAAACATTGAATTTATTCGAACGTTATAATTTTTTATTTTTAAAATAAAATATCTGAACAAAATGAAATAATACGTCTTAATAACAAAATAGAAAGACAGTTTGAAAAACCTAAATGAGTCACATAGACACCTCACGATGCACATATGGAAAGAATTGAAATGCTCCATGGACAAAAAGCATATCGAACAGGATCAATACACCTCACATGAACATACATCCACCAAGGGCTTCACAGTCACACCCCATGAACATACATCCTCTCAATTCCCCCACCATTGATCTCCTAATTGATCCATCTGTCACATGTTGCTTGCCTTTGCTATTAAAGAATGCTGGAGTATTAAATTAAAATTCAGCCAAACACAAAAACATACATGATAAAAACCCTCACCACCAGAGTACACGACACATAAAGCCTAAGTCGACAGTTATTCCTAATTCAACACCCGAGCTTAACAAATCGTGCTTCGCATCTTCAAAATCTGGCATGCCTCACCCATCATCAGCGCCATCCCCCTTACAGAAGTGACATATAGGGAACAAAGAGCTCCGTCGTCGAGGTGAGGGGAGAGAGCTGGGGATGGGAGATCGGAGAGCGCCGGCGGCGGCGACGGCGATCGGGTGAGGTGGAAAAGGAGACGGGGAGGAGAGTTCGATTGGTTGTGTTTAGGTTGAAATTGCAGTTCTTGATAATTTTAATGGCACGTGTGTATTTTTTATGAATATTTTTAAATATTTATATATTTGGATCATATATTATAAAACTTAAGTCATCTACAATAATTCCTTAAGTAGCTCACAAATCTAGTTCCTTTTTTTACATGGTTGAAATGAGTCGTTGATTATCTCTTTTATTCATTATCTTTTTTCAGCCTCATCGCCTTATAACTACTTAACCCATGATGTATTCGGGTTATCGTTTTTATATTTGATAATCCAAATGATAAAATATATCTATATTTCATTGTTATTTGGATTGTTAAAAATTAAAATTGTCATATATCTACATCAAATACAAATGAGTTGTTGAATGATTGATGAAAATTGATTTAGTTATTAAAATATTAAATAAAAAATATATGAAAATTTAAATGAATGATAATTCATAAGTTTGAAGGGTCACGAATTTTTCACTTAAGGTTATCATTTAGATTACCAAAAAATACAAATCTCGTCAATGACAATCCACGGACGAAGTTGCTCTTTGACGTATGTCTTCACTAATGTACCACAAATCTCGTCCCTTAGGTCTCTTGGGATAGTTCTCGTGCATGCAATCCATTGGTTACTCATCGCCACATTAACATTAAGAAAACATTATTTGCACTTTAAATTATTATGTTATCCTTATAATTATTGAATGTATTTAATGTAAGATATAAATTGTAAAGAGGGTAGTAATGAAATGGGAAAGATTTTTTTCCAATGAATTTTCATTTCTTTTGAAATCTTCTCATCCTTGAGCGGAAAAATTTAGGGAGGAATTCTTCTCAATTCTCTTCCTTCCTTTCCTCAAAAAATTCACAAGCATGCTTCATGAGAGAAAATGTCCCATATTCTTCTTCTTTTTTTCATTTTTTTTTGTATTAATAAAAACTCATATCAAAAAAGAAGTTTATGATTAACAATATATAAGTTATATATTATTAGTCATATTTAACGATGAAGATTTTTTTAGTTATTTTTATTTTAAAATTTTTTAATCATTTAATCTTTATTATTCATCAATTCATATTAACACATAATAATAACATCATATTCTTTTTATCCAAATTTATAAGCATGCTTGTAAAGAATTTTCTTTCAATAAAGAAAAGAAGGGAAAGGAGAGCATGCCTTTGACTTTTTAATGTGAAGAAAGGAAGAGGAACGAGGAAAAAGCATGAAGTTTGATTTTCTATCTAAATTTTCTTCGCAAGGATGAAAAGGTTGGAAGAGAAATAAAAATTGCTTATAAAAATCTTTATATTTGCATTACTATTCTCTTCACAGCTCATATCTTACATTAAATGTATGGTGTACGATAATTGTAAGGAAAATTATATTTTGTCCTTTAAGCTATTCGCATATTACATATTTCTATACTAAACTATAAAAATAAACATTTAACCTCTTTCTCCTCATTTCTCCATTCACGATTAAAAAACTCAATCCGATTTCTTCATCTTCACCATAATCACTCAATTTTAAGGTTTTAACATCACAAACACTACAAAATTAATTCATCAAAAAATTGATGACTTTTATGATGAATTCCAACCTCATTGCTCCCATCGATGCTGAACGTGGAGATTGAAACCACTCTTTTTCCTCCCACCAAACTATAAAACACAACTCTAATTTGTCCTTAAATAATGAATTTGGTCTGTCGTTTTCTTTCATCAACGACATCGTTCTCCACCACCACAACATCAAACCCACGATTTCAAATGTCTGCTTCAATAAACGCGATTGGATCTCTAGTTCTTGCCAATCAAGGACACTGGTGATCGACGTCGGTGGCGACAGAGCGTACAAGGTCAGAGGGCATGTCAAGTGTTATGATGGAGTGGTGGAAGAAAGAGGGAGATGAGGAAGAGGAAGGGAAGGGTGGAGCTGGTTCATTATTTGGCGAAGGATTTGATTGCTTCTTTGAATTAGGGTTTGAGTTTGATGAGGGTGAATCCAAGGGGAAAATTGTTTTGATGTGTTCATTTTTTGGGTTGGAGGTTAGGGATGATGGGCTGAGGGTACAATGGACTTTTGACGCGTTTTGCTGACGGTGTTAAGGGTTGAAAAATTAATAAAAATTAATCAGACATTCGTCTCCTCGGCAGAGATGACGAGATAGGGCCATATACTCCATGGGAGAGACTGAGAAAGTCACGAAAACAGGGATGTAGACATTCTTCCGGCGAATCTTATTAATTTTAAAATTCAGATTAATTATGTTCATTGATTTTGATCAAAATTTTATCCGATGTTAATAAAAAAGATATCTACATATAAATTGATCCGACATCCTCATAAAAAAAAAAAAAAAAGATGTTGACGTGTTTGCATGGGTAGCACTGCTAGTAGTTCCCTGCAAAAGGCATCAAAGTAATGTACGTATCCAATTGATTGCACGTTAGTCTCTAATCATATACCATAAATGAGATAAGAGGTATAGTACCAATTTAATTTTTGTTATGTAATTTGTGATCATTTGACATAATAACATGATCGAATCATACATAAATTCAGAATGACTTGATTCAGATCGAGTATCTAGTGTGTATGTCTTCTACAAATGGTCCCTAAAATCTTTTCCTTCCCGTTTTGAAAGTAGTTATTAAAGCAATTTGTTGTAGAACGTTTATTGTGCCCGCTTATTCCCTTTTTTCTTTCGTGGCTCTCTTTTCTCTCCTCAAATAAGCAATTAATGAGGGGCAAATACTGCTGGTTTTATTTGTTTGTTTTGATATATGTGCGTAAAAGATTTGAAGGTGTCAAAAGACTCTTTTAGTTGAAGGAATCAATTTTATCTATTGATTAAAAAGAAATAAAACTTCATCATTCAATATTTTATTGATTAAAAGATAAAATAAGAAGTTAAGAAAATCAATAGTCAGAATTGATTTTTTTAGTCAATTAGCTAAATGATCTTTAGTTTCTTTTTACCCCAAGTATATTATACCATGGAAAAAAATGTTTGTGCTGTAAAAAATAGTCAAATAAATATTGCGAAATAATCTTCATTATTAATGAAAAATCGAGTTTTTAAAATTTTTTTTTTTTATTGATTTTGTAAAAAAATGAATAATAAAGATTACTCCATAACACGTAATTGGCTGCCTTATATAGTACAAACACTAACCCAGTATACTATATTACAGCTAAATAATAACGAGAATTAATACAACACATATGAAAACATTGAGGTTATTTTTGGTTTAATCTTAACTCTGATTATTCCTATATGGCTCTGTTGTTAGAGTCTATATCTCTTATTTTTCAGTTTCTTTTTCTCTCTGGTTGGTATTTCGAAGACGCGTATAAAACATATGACTCGTCATGAGCAACATACGGATTTCAGCTGTGACAACACTCATGCACAAGCCATCAGACTTGCACTAGCTGAATATCTTGAAGAAATTGATATCTTAATCAATCTCCACGAGCAAAGATCATACATGAGGAATCCGAATCTTACACATTGACATATAGAAGTAGCAGTAAACGCCGAGTTCGCAAGCCAAGCAGCTTCATTTCATGTACGGTTACAACAACAACATCTGAATCGAAGCACAGTATTTGTCTACATATTTGCTGCATATCATTGGCAGTATCTAAATTCTATATACATGCGACAGAAGCATGTCCCTGAACTTCTGCATAACCACAGAGGAGATAACGCTAGTCACGATGAGAAAGTTGAAGTCGGAATAATCTTTCCAGTCTCGATTGAAAAATGTGTTCCAATGAGCAGCCCATGCCGTTGCACTCTTCAACAGTCAGGCCATATTGGTGTTCCTTTCCCAAGTAAGGTCTTGTGAGAACTCAGAGAGAGCCGCCCTAGGATCACCGTCGGAGATGGATAGATAGTACTCAGCTGTCCCATCATCAGCCCGCATGCTTCTCCTCAGAGATTCGATCATCCGCTTTTTGCCATGATCCGAGGTAAGCCTACTCGTGGATCCATTGAGATTTCTCGCAGGGCCACCTTCCAGGTACAAGACGGCAACCTCTCTCTTTGCATATCTATCCAGTTCAATGTGACAAGTGCTGTTGATGAGGATGTTCGGATTTCCGATGGGAATGAGCAGCCTTTCCCGCGAGTGAATGCCATGATCGCTCATCATGTTGTTCAACCGTTTTATGTCCATAACCTGAATACACAATAGACAAGCCACAGAAGCTCAGTGCAGATGTAACAAAAGGTGACTGAAGAGAAGAACCAGTGTGAATGTCAACAACAGAAGGAACAAAGAAGATACATTGATAAGAAGCAGCAACCAAATCCTGTATACAGGTATGACGCAGCGAGGCAACATGAGAGAGGCAGCCAGAACTCAATATTTGCTCACATTTCTTAAAAATTAGAACATCATCTTTGCCCCAATGAAGCCATTATCCGGGCAATGCTGTTCCTCTCCTAGAACAAGAACACAATTATCTCTGCAACAACTGGCCCGAAATTGTCTTCGAAATGCCACGTTTCCGTAGTCTTAAACAGGACGGAGTAGATCTATACTCCCTCAAAACCTCACGAGCTTCATATATTAAGACTTCTAGAAATCTCTCCTTAAAGCAAGCAAAAATTCTCGACGTCATGAGTTCACTTACAATTCAAAAACAACAAGAAACCAATAACAGTCACTGGTAAAAAAAAAAGAAAAAAAAAGAGGCTTTTCCCCCACCAAATGTACAGCAGCTTCATGGATAACTCGGAGTCGAATGTGCTTAGCTTTGGGCTGTTACAAGTCATTGCTCTTCAAGAGCCATCCAAGTGACGAAACTGAACGTCAAAAACCATTCACAGAACACAGCTTCACCCATCTAAAAAATTGTGGTACAATTTAAATTCACAGTCCAGAATCTGGAAGCATCATGCTATCCCATATAAATCGCAAGATGTGAACTAATGGCAACAGTGCAGCCTCATTATGTCAAGACGTGTTTTAAAATCATACAGGCCAACCATGAACTAGACACATCTTGTGTAATAACATCGTTACACGATGTGTCAACGCTAGTCGCTAGACACACCTTGCCCTGATCCTAACACCAAATTTTATTCATGAAACCACAACACTGACATGGACCCGCGTCATCTACCATCAAAAACAACAACGAATCAATCCAATCTAATCCGAACCTGCACATCATATTTCACCGCCAATCCCGCGACACTATCCCCGTCCCTTAGTCTATGCGAGATCGCGAACTTCCCGATCCCATTCTCTTTCCAAAACACCCCCGAGCTCGGAATCCCGATCACGTCTCTCAACCTCCACGGAGCCTTGAACGCCGCCGCCACTACGTCACGATCGGAGGCGATCGCGAGCCAGGTCTTGCACACGCAGGCGGCGCGTGCTAGGTCGGGGAGCGGGAGAGCGGTGAAGATGAGGCGGAGGATGTCGGTGGTGGTGAGGGCGGTGGAAGAGGGGATCGGAGTCATCGGCGGCGAGGAACTGATGATGGAGGCGGCGGCGGCGAAATAAGCAAAATGGGATACGTGGTTGCGTTTGTTGAATGATGCATCAGTGGGTATCACAAGAAAGATACCCCACTCAACCTACTATCCCACCCAACCCATTACTTCACTCGAAAATATCATTCCAACAATATGGTGATATAAGATATATTACGAAACGAAGTTTTTTCGAAATATCAATCAATTATTCTTATTGTTTACGTATGATATTATGTATATTTAATTATTTTATAGTATGTTATTAACACGAGTTAAGTTTATTTCAAACTCGTTTCAAATCTTATTTATCTATCAGAAAAGTTATTTAAGTGAGATTATTTAATTTTATATACTACATAAAAAAATTGTTTTTACTCTGTTCACGTACTTTGTTGGACATTGTATATGTACTGTCGACACTGTTAATGCAATGTTCACGTATTGTTCACAGTCTGTCAATACTGTTCACGTAGTCTGCACGCACTGTTCAAAGTCTGAAACACACTATTCATAGTTTGGAAATCACTGTTCTTCCAGTCTGAAAAACACTGTTCGCGTACTAAAAAAAATATGAAATTAGTTATTTTATCACCATATGCAGTAGTTGTTAAATCCAATTTTATGATGATAATTAATCCAATAGAAGAAACTTAGCTTCTGCATTAACTTGATAAATCTTCTATAAAATAATGTTTATTAAGAAACTTAATAATTTTGAATCATCTATTAATTGTGATTATATTTTTATAATGGCTAAGGTTATCAATATGGAGATGCTGCTCTTGACATCTCGGGAAATAATTATTTGACATGGGCTTTAGAGATTAAGATGCATCTTGTCGTAAAAGGACTTAGTGACACTATAAAAAATGATAATGAAACGTCCCAACAGAACAAAGTAAGGGCGTTGATTTTTCTTCGTCATCACCTCCATGAAAACCTAAAGTCTGAATATTTAGAGGAATAAGAACCTCTAATATTGTGGAATAATTTAAAAGTAAGATATGACCATCATAAAACCGTAATACTATCAATCGCACGAAACGAGTGGCAAAATCTTAGGTTGCAAAACTTCAAAAGTATTTCTGAATATAATTCTGAGGTATTCAGAATTATTTCAAAACTGAAATTATGTGGAGATAAATAACGGATGAAGATATGCTTGAAAAGACATATATCATTTTTCATGCATCAAACATGACCTTATAGGCACAATATCGCGCGATGGGTTTTAAGAAATTTTACGATTTGATAGTTTATTTGTTTGTTACTGAACAACAAAACGAACTGCTATTACAGTAACATAGAATTCATCCCAGTGGATCCGTCCTCGTGCCCGAAACATTTGTAACATACCCTGAACATAATGCTAACTCTTTTCGTGGGTGCGGACAAGAACGAGGCCATGGTCAAGGACGGGGACGTGAACAAGGTAACTGCCTTACACCCCGTAATAAATCGAGACCACATAAAGTAAAAGGAAAGTGAAAAAATACATGGGTCAATCCTGATACTCAAAATTAACAAAAGTATCACAAAAATGCATGTTATCAATGTGGTGATAAATGACATTGGTCGAAGACTTATCGAATATCAAAGCATTTGGTGGATTTATATCAACAGTCCCAAGAAAAAGGTAAACAAATTGAGACCAATCTTACTATTCAAGAAGTAACAACCCTAGACAATGTTATCAAGAATCAAACATCGTCAAAAGATACAATGTCAAAAGATACAACTCATCTGGATGTATGGAATTTTATCTAGTCAAGCATGCATCTTCGAGAAGATGATGATCTTGATTAATTATATGTAACTTTAATTTGTTTGTGTTATTTCCTTCTTGTATGTGTGTTTATTTAAAAATAAAATAAAATCATGAACTTTATTTCAAATTGAATAAATATTTGGTATTGGTGTGTTTATTAAAAATATTTTCAGATAATTACAAATAGAAGAAAAAGATACATGTATAATAGATTGTGCAACAAATAATTATAAATGGTGTAGGCAAAATGTACCTCTGAAACATTAACACAACCAAATCAGTTCATCAAAAAATGAATAATACTAACATCGTTTAGCTCATTGAGCTTCATTAAGATAGAAAGATGAGAAAGATGATGGTCTTATCGAGCTTGACATTGTCAACAACTTCACTGATTTCGCATATTAACACTGCAAGGAGGCAATTTGTTTGATGATGTTGGAGGAAGAACACTTCACATACTAGTCGGACCCAATGATGTTGGATGTGAAGAACACTTCACTCATGTTGCATATTAGCTCAGTGAAAAACATTGTGTGGATTTGAACAATGTTGGATGCATGAGAGTGAATAAACAAGAAGAAATGGATGAAATGGAGTAAATATGAGGTTGTTGTGGTTTGGTGGGCATTTATGTCTTTTTTTCTTGAACTGTTAGCAGAGCAAGCTGCGGTTAACATGAAAATTGAGGGGTTTAAGTGCTCCTTTTAGAAATATAGAGGGTTAAGTATAACTCGTTGATAGTTTGAGAGGAATAAATGTATTTTTTCAAAAAAGAAAGTTTTTAAATATAAAAATAATATATTTTTTGTGATACATTCAAATTAAATAAATGTTATATTTTTCAAGAGATAGAAAAAAAATAGTAAAGATGGCAATCAAACCCATACCCGATGGTATCCCCGCACGAGAATCCAATCAAAACGAAAAAAACCCCGAGTTGATGGGATTTTGATTCAAATTTGAGGATACTCGAAATGATTTACGGGTTTAGGATGGATATGGATACCCAACGGGGACACCACTCATATGTATATTTACTATATATATATTATGGGGAAAGTAACTATGATGCAAGGTGTAGCTACCAGGCTGCTGCAAAACCTCAAAACACATAGGGTGTTGAAACGCAATCATTTTATCATCCCAATTCAAGGTTTGATTTTGAAAGGTGACTGCAAACAGGGTTTCAAAGAACTTGAAGTAGGCAAAACAGTTCTCCTTTCTCCAATTTGTTGTGAGTTTTGTGTGTTGAAGCGCAATAATTTTAAACCAATTTGCTCACGAAACGTGGTTTTTTTCGTATGATTAAACAAAAAAAAAAAAAAAAAAGCACGAAACGCAACTCATGAAACCTGTTTGCTCCTCATATGGTTTGTTTTGGCATTTTGCATCAGTTTGGTAGCTGCACCTTGCGGCATAGTTACTTTCCCCATATATTATAGACAATGTTATACTCAAAATTGCTATAGATTCTCATAATTAAATGATCAAGATTTGGTAAGTTTAATTTAGGGTTTTTTTAATACAAGTTTAATTTAGGGTTAGAATTTTGCATTTCATGTCTTGTGCAACCGACTCGATTCTTTTTTCTTCCTCGCTTGTTGTTGTGCTGTCAAACTTGTCCGCCTAACCGTCCATATCATCCTTTTGCATTCATAGCAAGTCTCATGTCCTTTCCATCACTTCTAAAATTTTATTACGATTTTTATGATGGGATGATTATGTGCAACTCTATTGTTATAGTTTTAGGTTCGGGTTTGGATTCCTCGTGAACATCCTAAACCGATTGGGTCGGTTTGGGATTAAGATTTTATTACCCGATCAGATTTGGGTCAGGTTTAGAGATTGGTTATGGATTTCGGATTTGGAGAGTATAATCCCCGACCTGTGCCCGACCCATTGTCATTCTTAGAGAGTTGTTTAAAAGACTAGTACAAGGAAAAACTCAGCCGATCACCCGGACCCGGATTGCCAGTTGTCATCTGCTGTGCTGTCCCCCGCAGTACAGTTTCAGAGCCGTTGGATCCCAATCAAAAAAAAAAAATTGGAGCTCCATGGATTAGATCCAAATGACTGTCGCTTGCTACTGCACATGGTACAGCAAGAAAAATACAGCCGGTGATCCAAGGGCCGATCACCCAACACACTGATCCTCGAACTCTTTGCCAGTTAGGCTTTCACATGTATTGACATGATTTTACAATTCAAACATGACCTCCTACAAATCAGAAGTATTACACACACAAGCGAATTACAACATGAAGAATTACAGCTCCATTGCTTCCCGAGACTACAAGGTGTGGTGGCAATGACATGATCAAAAGAGCGGAGGTTTCGCTTCCGTAGAATATGATCTCCTTGCCGGCAACCACATTTTTACAGGTTACATCAGTAGTAGAGGGCATTAGATTCCCCATTCCTCACCCAGGCCATATGAATCCATGTAGCTTCCAGGAGCATGAATATGGAGATGATCATGATGATCTTCGATTTCTACTCCATCGGGATTTCTTTGGGTATAATCCGGCAAAGGTTCTTCTTCTACCTGTTTGATGGTTTTAGGTAGTGATGCCACGAGGCTGACGATATGCTGAGCTATCTCAAGTAAAGCATCTCCCTGCAGAAACATCAAAATCAACTGCATCATTTTTTTCTTTTTCTTTTTTTGGCAAAAAGATATGACGAAAATCTCGGGTCGAGTGTCAATAGTTTGGAAGAGGAAGAATAATGGTGATGGTTGGGGTTAAGAATAGTCATAGCAGCTTCGGCTAGCGAGCCGAGGCATAGTTTTGCAACATCGTGGAGATAAAAAAGGAACGAAAATGACACATACAAAACAAAATAATGCGCATCCAAAGTTTGATAGCAGACAGCTCTGAATCAATCAATCCCCTTGTAACTATGAGATATTACAAGGTATCAGTGCATTCTCCTGAGGAAACTCGTGATGATAACTAGCCATATTCATGAAACTACAAGGATAAGCACAAGAGGATTTCTCAAAGTTGATAGACAGTAAATCACGAATCTAAGCTGAATTTCTTGCATGCTAATTTCCTTAACAAGCATCTTATTTCAAGCATGCAAAATATTCACTAAAACTGTCAGTGGTTTCCACTTACAAGATAAAAATTCTAGAGCTTAGTTCCAATTTTCTACCCTATAGCTCTCTCAGTATGATGAGACTTGGTTTATTCAACAGCCCATATCAATGGAACAAAACCGACTTCCTAGTTCCTACTATGAGTTTCCATGAGAAATTTATTTGGTTGGAGTCAGACACAACCTCAAATCTCCAACGCTTTTCGCTGACAAACAACATAAACATTTATTCTTAATTTACAGTTAGGCAGATAATAAAGCAGATGAGCCAATTGATATTGTTGAGATTTGAGGGCCAGTCGCTCACCGCAGGCCATCGTCCACTGGAGTGTGTGGCTAACTTAGCTCCAGGAATTCCCTCAGCAACCCGTTTGCCTTCCTCGCTCCATTCTACGGAAAGACCACTCGACCAAACCACTTGAATTGGGACACCCTTCACGGCATCGGAATTAGCCCAATCGGCCAACTCAAAGCTATAATTCAACTTCCTCCCCATCCCAACGATCGCCTGTCTCCCATCACCACTCTTCAAACTAGTTCTATGAGCTTCAACATCCAAACTCTCAGTCGACTTCGAGCAACACGAATGAATTAACCTCCCAAACACGAAATCGAACCCCAAAACAACCTCACGAACCACAGGCACTTCAAACACCCACAATGGCAATGCCGCTCCACTAGGCACACTATCAACAAGAGTCACACTCCTCAACAATCCAGCATTCTCTAACACCCAATTCGCACTCATCATCAACGCAGAATCATGTAACACCAAATGCACAGGAGCCAACCCTAGCGAATCCACGACTTGCCCCAACACCCTTCCCACCTCCTCGGCGCCCAACTCCAATGCCACAAATCTCTTCCTACTCGAAACCCTAGCCGCCTTCACCTCCTCTTCAACCGGAAAATGCCCGTGTTCGATCAGATTATCGAAACCCCAGAACAAACCCTTCTCTCTAATCTCATCATACACATCAACGAGCTTCCCAAAAACCCCACCAAAACCCTCCCTCTCACCCTCACTCTCCACTACCTTATCAGAAAACCCTGAACCAGGCAAGTCAATGGCAACACCCAAAACCCCATTTGCACCCAAATAATCCACAATCTCCCTAAACGTGAATGAACTGCACCCCAACCCATGAACAATAACCACACTCTCCGATCCCCGCGGCCCGTTCGAGTACGTGAATACCTCGATCGGGGACTCATTAGGGTTTATCTGTACCTTCACGACCCGACCCTTTGAGTAATGGCTCCTGAGGCTACTGGGTAGTGTTAGGAATCGAGATTTGGGGTCAGAGGGTGTTGTTAAAGGAGATATGAGGATGAAGAGGAGGGTTAAGAGTGAGACTGTGAGTGTGAAATGGAACCAGAAAGTGAATGGGTTAGGGTTTGGTGATGGAGGTGGTGATTTTGGGGATATGGTTTTTGTGGGGAGGTGTGATTTGGGTTTGGGTTTTGGTTTTGGTGGGTCGATTGGGTCTTGGTGGTCTATGATGATCGCCATTAATGGAGCCTGGAGCTCGAACAGAAAGTGGAAATGGAGATTTGGGGATTTTGTTGGGTTGTGATTTTGATTTGAATTGGACTGTCCGTTTGTGATGATCATTTTCAATAACGAATACTAAACATGAAACGGATAGGGATCCTCTGACATGAAACACCTTCGATCATCAACATTTAAACTTTATAAAAAATAAAACAAAATCAACAACATTAAAAAGTTGTGATAGAAGAGGTTTTGAGATTTATTTATTTTTCAAAAAGTCTAATGGAACATTAAATTCAATTACCCAAGTCGTTGTTATATTCCCAGAACACAGACTCCGACATAATCGCATCCCACGTATTACGTGGGTAACTCTCAAAGATATATCGAAGTATAACATGAGTAGCACGATTTACGAGACATCTAGGAACAATAAAATTGATTGAACGCAGTTGAAAGGACGAGACAATCCTAAATGACACCTCCTATAGTTGACAGGTCCAGATCTTTCCTCCGCATCAAGTCCATCGCCAGCTTACAATCACTTTTCAAAATCACCTTCTGACCTTGAATCCTAGCCAGCTCGACTCCGCCTCTCGAAGCCAAGCATTCCCCTAACTGCGGAGAACTGATTCCAGCGAAGGATTTTGCAATTGCACTTTGATAATAAATTCAATCATTAATTATATACAATGTTATAATTATATTTTGATATTAAATTATTAAAAATAAGATTTTAATTATGAGTTAAAATTAATATCAAAATAAAACTAAACTAAATTCGATTTCAAATTTGACATTAGATATTAATATGGTTATAATTATCATGTGAGTATTTTGCTTATATTTTCAATTATCTATATTTAAGTTGGATTAATTCATCAGTAAATATATAATTAAGTTTAAATTGATCCTATTTTGTTCTAAAATAAAATCACATATTGAAACGATAGTTATATAATTAATATCAAAATTATTTTTTAATATCAAATTATAATAATAATTATATCTATTTTAATTTTATGGTTGGATTCCTCTGAGGCTATCTCTGACCTCAGTTGCAGTACACACAAAGCCTTGTCCATCCACTGAAACATCAGTATTAACCTTGATCCAGTTTTGAGATTTAGATCAAATCACACCATTTTTTCGTCTCAACATAGAAATTTGTCAATTTCAATTTGAATTGTATTGTTGAACGATCAAATATTATTTTTTTATAAATTTATCACATGATATTAAATATAATTTAAGTTAAATAATTTTTTTATCGCATATTGATTGTATCATTTTGTTATTCGTTTTGTCTTAAATTATATATAATGTTCCTATATTTAGAGAGTTGTGTGTGGTTAGAAATTAAAAAAAATTGGGCAATTGAGAATTAGAGTTGAAAAAAAAAATTAAATTTACATATATAAAATTAATGTTGTAATTATAATAGAACGAAATGAGTGATTTAATTTTAATTATCTAAAGATACAATTTGATGATTATATTTTCCTCTAGATACAACACATTATCAAAATTCCCTAAAGGTGTAACCCAATTTAAAATCGCCTAATTTGTCCAAAGAAAAAAAAAATCAATTTCCATATTAACAAATATATAGTTTCCTAATTCAATTGATTGGAATCAATGTAAATTTGGACATATTCAATTCTCCGCATTCCCTCTCCCTTCTTTCCCCGTTTTGTCATGGTCGTGCCC
>JAOVYX010016746.1:0-23845 GCA_035668315.1 Drosera spatulata
TAGACCATCGCGAGAAGACCCTAAAGAATCGGACAATATCCTTCGTCAAGGTTCGGTGGGCGAACACCGATGCGTCAAAGGCCACTTGGGAACGTGAAGGAGAGATGCGTGAACGTTACCCAGAACTCTTTCAAGGTAATTAGTCCCATCCTAAAAGTTGGTAGTTTTGACAACTAGTTTCGAGGAAGAAACTTTTTAAAAGTTGGTAGTAATGTAATGACTTGAATTTTAATGATAATATATTAATTAAAATAATAATTAATAATAAGTCGAATTTAAATATAAAGATATACAGTTACACGTAAGTGTTAAAAATTTTATTCTCAGAATCAGATTCTAACTGAAAATATGAACTCGTTATGAAATTCTGAGAATTTTGGTGTATTTAGTTCGACAATCGGGTAAAATAATTATACCGAATATAAATCGAAGGGATAACGAAATCCAAAGCTATCCTAATTCAGCTAATCAGAGGACGCCACGTGGACACCTTATCCTACCCCTACTCCTTTTTTTTCCCATTGAGAGTGGTGGACTCACCCTGGCGACTTAGAGGCTGGACTGTGCTTGCAGGTACGCCACTAGGGGCACTGGGCAGTGTTTGCAGGGACCCGGGGTTGTGGCAGGGACTAGCCCCCCTGGCAATACTGGGGCTGGACATTGCTTGCAGGGAGCCCATCGACGATGTCCGAGGGATCCTATGTGGCGATTGGATAGAGGACTTCTATGGTTTTGACGATATAGTTATTGACATGATTTTGACGGTCAAGGTGGAACAATAAATTTAAAGACGTGAGAACGCGGGTGATGAATTAAACAAAGAGGAAAGAAAAGAAAAAAGAAGTATGGAAAGGGTTAATGAAGCTAATGGGGTTTTAATATACTGTCGAGCGACAGATACACAGGCTAGGGTAATGGCATGTGCAGCCTGGTCGCTGACAGTACCTGGAGTTTACTGAACGAGTCCTTGCTCACGGGTTTCTTTTTGTTTTTGGTGTTATTTTCTTATGGTTAGGTACTGATGGAGATGGGAAAGCCTCAGAGTAACCGTTGACTGATGATGGGCCCCTTCTGTTTCTGTAATAAGAATCCTGACGTGTAATAATTAAACCTTAGTGTCAGACAGTGGTGAATGTAATAAAGGATTCTTGTGTTTTATCTAGTTGGTTATGGACTTGGATTATTGTAATATGCACTATGGATTTTATGGTTATGTAATAATAGACAGTTTATGCTTCCTTGTATTGCCTGTTGTAGACTCTATATATAATATGTCTTGCTATAGATAAATATCTGTAGCGGCAGTGACGTCACGTATCCATAATTAATAGAAAAATATCGTGGCGTTACATATAATCTACATCAACCTACAATAATTACAAACATCCTAAAACCCTATCCCTTCCTCTCTGGTATGCCTATCGGAGTTGACCATACGCCCGTCGGAGTTGATAGTACATCAACCGAAGTCGACAATATGCCCGCCGTGCGAGTTGACAACTCCGAAGTTGTCGTCGGAGTCGAGAGAACGTCCGTTAGAGTTGACCGTACGTCTATCGTAGTAGATAATACACCAACTATCGCAGTCGACAACTCCGGAGTTGTCGTCGGAGTTGACAGTACGGTCATTAGAGTAGACAATAGTCGGAGTCGACAGCACATCTGCAGAAGCCGACGGTGCTTTTTCCTCACCTTTTTCCTCTCCATCTCTAAACTCCACCAAACACACACCCAAACCACCTGCTCTCCAGCATCATCCCTGGACAGCACCATCAGAGTGCTGAGCTCACCAGCGATCTTCCCCAGTGAAATCGACTACCATACACGATCCTAACAGTCTCTATCGGGCCTCCTAAGCCCCATATCGTCTCTCCTACGAAAGACCACCACCACCAACAAGCCACCTCGCAAACCACCGAGACTCCCAGCCATGCCTCAATCCCGCACCAATTCAATTTCCACCACTTCCCCCTTCAAATTTTCTACTCAACTCTCTTTTCAATGAAAGATTACTCTGCCATAGATCTCGCATTGTACCTGTCGGCGACATCATATCAATTGGATCTATAGTTGTTATGGCTGTTTCGAGGATGTGAGTCGGATGTTGAGGGAGATGGAGGCGTTGTTTGTGAGGGACCCGCGATGTTCGTCGGAGGATAATGATCGGTTTTTCATATGATGGAAAAGTATTTTGAGATACCGTTGTAGTGGTGTGTTTGGTAGAGGTTGATGGCCAATGTAAAGCTATGATGATGGTGAAGCAAAAATTAGGGTTTACACAATAAATATGGAGAGAAGGGGTAAGATGGAGAAGATTTCTTTTTCTTGTTTTTAAAAAAAATCTATTAGTAATTGTTAAAATTAGATGTGATCTTTTGATAAATAAGATTAAAAAATGACACTTATTGATAATTAACACATTGATAATTTATTAGCAAGATTATTTTTAGATTTTAACTTTGTTTAATGATTTTATAGTTATTTAATTATTGATTAGGGCATAATTAAAAGTTAAGACTTTTTTGTCGTTAAACATTATAAGCCATGATGATACAAATCAATAGAATTAGTAACTAAAAGCCCTATTAGGGCCAAGTGATCAATCCAAAAACACCCCTTCCTTGAAATCATATATAGTAATAGACATTCAAAAAATCATAATAAGTTATGGCAAATTTGGGGTGGCGTCTCGTGAATGAACGTGATAAGCTTTAGTCCATCTGTTCACAGCTAAATATGGGTTCAGACTATATAGGCTTCTTGATATAACACTCTGAAATCCGACATGTCCGACACATGACATTATGCCGTCACAGATCCCGTCCATGACAAGACCAATTAACTCAGATGAATTTGTAGGTATAAAAGTTAAGAAAGCTACTAAAACAGTAACATTATAAACCCGGATAATGTTATGCAAACCCAAATTATATTTCATTATCTCACAAATACATTGTCCAATTTTATACAAGTGGTTCCTAACCAAGTTATTTCAGGTAACATTTATTACACAATGAACAGTACGGTAATTAACTACATACAGTGCGGTAACTAAAAGCTCAGCAACCAAAAGTATATGTATTCGATTTGTAGAGTACCTCTCCGACTATGGCGATCGATAAGTACCTGTAAAATATTTTCTAGTAATCACAGGAAATATGGGGGCGTATCAAACTATGCTGGTTATAATAGTTTATACGTCTTTGTCCTCTTTTATAGTTTTTTACTTATTTAACTATCGTAGGTCCGTGTCCCGACATGAATGATAGAACTCAATGAGGACAAAAAAAGAAAAGAGATTTTTGAGATATAGACACTGATCTGGCCCAAATTCTCAGTCATATATCATCCACCAAAATCATTTGAAAAACCCGTTGTTTTTTGTGAAACCGTTTCTTTTTTCATAGATATTACACGTGATTTTTAGGTTCGCGGTTCAAAATCATTACATCTCTTGTGTGTACTTCAATTCACTAAACCCTCACGTACATGTCGAAAGTCCTCCTGTAGAGGGCAGCCTTACACCCAATCGATCGATGTTCTGACCCATGACTTCTTATCGCTGCGCATACGAAGAGAACCATATTTATCCTCTTACTAACTAGATTTAACGTCTGGACCAGTCAAATCCGCTTTGAAGGCCCGTAGAGCCAAAGAACCCCTTCCTGGTGATTTAATTATGCGACTCATTGACGACAACGGACTTTTTCAGTTATCTTTAGTTTGTTATAATGTTTGTTGTCGTGTTCCTTACAAGCACACTTCCATTACCGTTACACATGTATAACATATTCATCACAAAATTTACACATCATTCTTCACCATTTCTGTTTTCCACAATATCATATTATATTAAATGTACCTTTTGACCACGAGGGCATTTGCATCTTATTAAATGTCCCGACCTTTGGGGCAGGCGTCCCGGACTTTAGAACGGGCATCCCACCCATCTAGAACGAGTGTCCAGATTCTGTTCAACATGACGTTTCGACATATTTAAATCTATAACTTCTTTTTTGCACCTTCAAAAATTATTTCGTAAAATTTTACATAAACTAGACTCTATAAATTTTTCATAGAATTAGAGTTCTCATCATGAAACCTTATCAATAATAACACCTAATTCGTTCAAGTTTATATTTTTTTGTTAAATCACTTAGTTTGATCTCACTTAACTAATCACCTCATAACTCTTTATATACAACTCTAAATGTAGATTTTTAAACTGTAATGGAAACTAAACTTCAAGACCTTTCCAGAGATATAAAGCTTGTTTTCAAACTTCTATTGAGTGATTCTATATCAGGCCACAAAGTTAGTTCTGTAACCAATTTTTTTACATATTTATAAATTCGAACATTTTGATTTATATCCTAAGATTCACAACTGTAAATCATGATATATCAACTTCACTAGAAACCAGACATATGACGCTTCAACATACATTAAAAGCAGAATTTATTTCAAAACCTATAATTTTCTACACACACATGCAAGACAGAAACGGATCGAAGTGGGGTTTGGTTACCTCTTGAGCGTTTTTTACGTTTGAGACTTTGTTTAATGATAAATCTCACTCTATACGTTGGATCTTTGCGTCATTAGATTCGTTGGATTCCTGACTTCGTTCCGGACGCCATGATAGTCTTGGATTAGAGATCCGACAAGTGTAGAGTAAAATCCAATCAAAAGAGTGTGAGTTTTGAAGTGATAACCGTGTGTAAAATTTAGATTCGTGATAACTTGCGATCTGAAGATCGAATTAACATAATATATTTAAAGATATTTAAAAAATATATTTATAAGTAACCTATAATCCCATTTTCTATCCAAAAAAAAAGATATTTAAAAACTCGACCCAAACGGGTTAAGGCTCCTTTAGGGAACCCAACCCGAGTCTAATAGGTTCCCCCAACCCGAGTCACCTATTCTGCAAATTTTGTCACTATACCAAATTTGTTACGAAAATTATTCGTCATATTTATCGTCACGAAAGCCCCATCAAGGAAAATATATGGTGACAAAAAAAAGTGTCTTGTCAAAAAAAACCTTGCTTTTTAGTGACGAATTTCATTGTATCACTAAATGTCATATCTTGTGACAAAATTTGCGTCACCAATTTTTGTCACAAAAGCGTCATTTTTTTGTCACTAAAGGTCCATATATATATATATAGTGATAAAATAATGTCACAAAAATTACTTTCTTGTGACCTCGTCGGAAAAGCTTTTAAGTTCGTCACAAAATGCAATCATTTTACGACAAATAGTTGTCACTGAATAACATTTATTATGAAAACTTAGTAGTCATCATGATTCGCTCCAAAACTTCTGTTATGTCACCAAATATCAAATACCTTGATGAAATGGATAGCTCAAATTGAATATTTACAGTTCATCTTTATCTCTAATAATAAATACTTGTAATATTATTATGATCACATTTTTCAGTTAAATATATTTCCTCCTCTTTTTAATTTTTGTTTTATATATATTAGCATTTGTTGTCTTTGGCCAATTATTTTTTATTGATACGACTTAATTTAATCATTACTCTCATATCGTCAAAATAAATTTATAAATAAGCAATATACTAGTATAATTTAAGATTAATCCTGCATTGTTTCATAAAGAAAGTTTAAATTGCTTTGCATGTATACAAATATACATTGTGAGCTCATGACTCCCTTGTCTCTACTAGCCTAATAATGGTACTACTAGCTATGATAAACGTAGGAGCAAAACAAATGAACTCATTGACACCCCTGCTCCATACAGTCTGTAAACGCGCCTTTTAATCCTTCTACCCTTGCTTTGGACCCTAGTCCTCCTCACTTTCCTTCGTCTCTTCCTCCTTCACCTATACAAACAAAGAATGTGTGAGATAGGGAAGATCCCTAGCAAAGTAGTAGAACACTACACTGAATTGATAAATAACATTGTTTCGATTGGCTGCATAAAAAAAATTCAAAAAAGATAATTTTAAGTTATTGGATAAAGTACTTAAAGGAAAAGGTAGATAAGATACGAAGTAGTTCTTAAATTAATAAGAAAGAATAACTTACAATTGTTTTTGGTGGATGTAATATCACTGAAAATTATGTCGTCTATTTTTCCTTGAATGGCTTCCCATGGTTATGAATATTAAGTCATCAAACCTGCTTCGATCAAACTGAAAGTGATCGAACAACAACATCAAAACATAAATGGAATACAAAAACAAATAGAACTGGTGAGCAATGTGACCATAAGATGATACAAAAGATATAGAAAAGAGGAGTTCGGGCAAAAAAGTAGCGCAATCAGAGAGTAACAATGATGCTAGTTAGGAGGAGAGCAATTCTAATGTGCGAAGTTTGAAAACCTTAATGCTGGGTATTTAAAAATGAAAAAAGGAGAGTTAGTTTGAAAAGAGGGAATGATGAGTGGGAAAAGTGGGGTGGGTGTGGAAGAGTTTAGTGAATCAAATTAACTGATAAAAACAATTGCTGTGCCATTTTATTTTGTGTAGACATTTAGTGAGGATAGATCACGTATCAAAGTGAAAAAAACGTGCATTTCTTTTAAGAAAAACCTGGTTAAAAACATGTACTCATACACCTATTTTTTGTCCGATAAAAAACATATTAATATGAGAAAAATCTGAATAGCAATATTTCACCAAAAGATCTCATCATTAATTATTCATGACACTGTTCAGTTAAGGTGAAATCGATTTAAGTCTAACATATGCATATATTGTGTCAATACGAGTAAGGCCAAGAATTTATCATAAAGACACATACAATATGTCAAAATTTGGTAGCACAATAAAGTAGATGGTGCAATAAACTATAATGTCACCAAATCCTATGTAACCTTAATCATAACAACGCACTATATTTAAGTTTCATTACGATAGTGTTCTATTTAATAAGAGACGGAGGGAGTAATTAATATCGATGTATAGACGAATAAATTTTGATCAATTTAACTCAATAAAAATTATAATCAATTAAGCCCAATACCAGTTAACAAAATATCTGTATATTTGGGTCATTTATGAACCATAACAATTCTTTTTTAAAAAAAAACTTTCATCTTTTTTTATTTGAAAAGGACTTTTTGGAAATATTTTGTCATAAAAAATATTCATCAATGAAAGTGGTTACGATAGCAAGAACTTTCTAGGAATATTTTTAGTCACGAAATATATTTATTTGAGAAAATCACCACAAAATACAAAAACTTGAAAAATATACCAAAAAGGTACACACGAGATGTTTATTCCAAACACATACAAAATCAAAAAAACAACTGCCACACAACAAACACCCCGAAATTTCTGATTTCCTTCGTCCTCGACCTCTCAAGAAAAAAAAAAAAGTCAATTCGATCCAAACCAACAACGAAGGAATCGTCCGTTTGTCAATTCGCGCACGGATTGTATTCTTGGATCGAAGGCTCACTGCATTAGGGTATGGTGCTCTGATTTTTGTTAATTTCTGGTTTGTCGCACTATATTGAACAAGTAAATAGGTGAGAAAACATAGAATGAACCGACATTTGAATCCAAATAGATCATTATTCGTAAAATTGATGAGTGTTTGTGTTTGCATGAATTCACTATTCGAAAAACTGCTTCGAATTTGGGCTGATTTCAGTATGAAACCCTAATCCACAAATTAAATTTTGGTTTTTAGTTCTTCAGAATTGTATATTGGAAGCCCGCGATGAGTGCATGCTATCTAGCCTATATATAGATATACAAAATAAAGGTGCTCTATTTGATAATTGAACTGTCGCTCTATTTGATAGTACACAGACGCTCTGTTTGGAAAATACAGAGGCGCTCTGTTTGTGAAAAATACAGGCGCTCTGTTTGTGAAAAATTACAGGCGCTTTGTTTGTGAAAAATACAGGCGATGTGTATGGAAAATACACAGGTGCTCTGTTTGTAAAAAATACAGACGCTCTGTTTAAAAAATACACAGGCGCTCTATTTGTCAAAATAGAGGCGCTCTGTTTGGAAAATACACAGACGCTCTGTTTGTGAAAAATAAAGGCGCGGGCGCTCTGTGTGAGAATAACCTAGGGGCTCTGTTTTCCCAATTCAAAAGGCGCTCGTTTAGATTACATATTAGAACTGAAAAAAATGAATAACCTGCACTCTGTTTGGATATATTTCTAGGAAATAAAATCTATAGTCTACCTGCGCTCTATGTTGATTACAAAGGCGCTCTTTTTTCACTGAAACTGTATATTGACTAACTTTACAATTATACGTGTTTTGTAACAGTTCAAATGGCGTGGCAATATGGAAGCAATTTAGGGCCATTTGTGAAACTTGTTACTAAACATGAGACACGGTGTTACACAAACACCGGACAAAGTTGCAAAAGAACCCCTTTTGGCATTTGTTCAAGGTCATCCTGGATGGAAACCTGACAACAGAAAAGTGTCGAAAGAACGATATATGTATATTAGAGTACAATAAAGGCGAGTCGAATTTCACATTCGGAGGTCATGAGTTCGGCCTAAACAAGATGGACATGATACTGATTTTCGATATAGTCGATGGCGAAAAGAACATAGATAACGAAGGACTACTGGACATAGTACAGGATTCCGAATTCTCGCAAAGAAGATTTCCAAATCGTAACCAAGGAGAAAGAAAGGATAGGGAGTTGACGACTATGAAGATTAAAGATATACTAATAACAACATCGAGAGGGACTGTAGTGCACGATTACGAGGACACAGTCAGACTTCTCATGCTGTACATTCTGAACATGCTCTTCGTAACCACATCGAAGCCGTCTTTGAATTGGGGTTATTGCAACTTTGTAGCAGATATGGATCTAATGTATGATTATAACTAGACATCACACATTTTCCGAAAATTGACAAAATCGCTCGAAGATAACGTTTCAATTCCAGAAAAGATCACGGGATGTGTCTTAGTAATACCCGTAAGTAATTTTACAATATCAAACTGTTTGCTTACCAATATGCGCTCTTTTTATGGAACATTCACAATAAATAACTCAAGACGCTCTGTTTTAGTAAAAAAGACTCTTTGTTTTATATAGTGGCAAATTGGTAGGAGGGGCTCTGTTTATATTAATGTAGGCACTTTATTATTTAATAGACCTTGTTCTCAATGTATTTGATTTTCTTTTTAAATTACAGTATTGGTTTATGGAGAAGACGAATGTGGTAGATCCATTTCAAGAAAATGAGGAGGAAATACGTCCGAGGTGTGCAAGGTGGATTCTCAAAGATCTACCTCAAGACATAAATGCTATCGCGTCCAGCATTGAAGAAGAAAAGGTAACAAAAATTGGGATTTATTCTCGTTTAATCATTTGACATCGAGCAATATGGACTAACATTTGCGAATTTGAAATAACAGTTGTTACTGGATCCGTTGAGCCCAACGACACATGAAAGCAGATAATATGGTTTGGGAGCTGCGATCATTGAATGGCATAAAGATGAACACGAGGATTCCAGCAAAGAAACTCAAACTCAAGGACCAAACGTCCAAGATTTTGAGTGAAGAGCTAGAAGGGATGGTTCCACCTCTAGCTAATCCACTCAAAGGCGCGCAACAGTGAAAACAATGAAGACGACATTTTATCGTCTGATCTACTGATGAAGCATATTACACCAAGCAAAGTAACAGAGTTGAGCACACAATTAGGAGAAGCTAGAATGGAAATCACTTCATTGAGGAAAAAATGTGTGAATGCCACGAAACAAATTTAATTGCTTGAGCAACAGGTAAATTGCTCATAAAATAGATATTAACTCATTTCATATAAGTCATGAAATCTTTTTGCACAGGCACTCTGTTTGTTGAAAAGTTAGGCGCTCTGTTTTCCCAATTCAAAAGACGTTCTATTTACATTTCATGTTGAAATTGAAAAAAATGAATAACCTCCACTCTGTTTTGATATACTTGTAGTAAATGAAATCTATAGGCAACCTATGCTCTATTTTGAAAGTAAAGGCACTTTGAATTGAATTGAATTGAACTTTTTGAAACCAACTTCTTTATTTTTCTTGTTAGGTAGAGGATGCAAATAAAATGATAGAAATGGAGAAGAAGAAAAGCAAAAGAGCAATACAAGGGATGAATTTGGCTAAAGAAAAGATAATATTTTTTTCCACCCCTAGTGCTCTGTTTGATTTGAATTGGCGCTCTGTTTTGTTCAGATTTATTTTAATACATCTAACACATTTTTCTATTTGTCTTAGGTATATTCATTGGAAGAAAAGAATGAAAAAACAACAAATGAGTTGAATGCTGCTGAAGAAAACGTAATATCTTTTTTTTCCACCCCTAGCACTATGTTTGTTTTGAACTGGCGTTCTGTTTTGTTCAGGTTTGTTAAACCATCTAACGCGCTTTTGTATTTGTCTTAGGTACATTCATTGGAAGAAAAGAATGAAAAAACAACAAATAAGTTGAATGCTGCTTCAGAAAAGGTAAACAATATTCAATTTATCAAGACGCTCTATTTAATTATCGCTGACGCTCTGTTTAATGTTATTATGTATTTTTCTCAATTAATGATTAACAAATTCATTGTATTTTTTTTGTATGTACTCTCATTAGAAATTCAATTGACCGCAGTAAGATCAAAGATTGAAACCCTTAAGCTGTCAACAAATGAACCAATAGCAATGATTCAGAACGCTACAACGACTATTGAAAAACTGATTGAGGACTTGAGGAAACAACTTCTTGAAATGAAAGAAGAAACTCAGAGAACAAAAATATTGCTTGATAAGGAGACATCAACAAAGGAGACATTGACACAAGAGCTGAAAAACAGCGCAAGTTTGATATTGAAGGGTTTAGTTGAGCAATAAAGATTGAATGGAATCATTCGCTCCAAGGATGAAGAGAAGATTAAGCTGTTAGAGGAGCTTGAGAAGAAAAGAAGCTAATTACGGACTACTTGGTATTCTTCGACAACACTTCGACGGAAAATGAAATCAAAATAGAGTAAGCAAAAGAGGATGACATTTTATACGTCAGCGACAATGATAAAATCCTATAGTCGGACAAAGAAGAAGCCAACCAAGATGAAAAAGATTAGAAGAAGCCGAAGAAAAAGACAGGACGTACACCATTGTCCATGGTAATGCGGCTCAAAGATAAAGGAAACAACCAACGAAAAGGTTGAGTAATTACACTTACGATTCACCTAAAAAGAGCAAGACTACACTGTACGTTTTATCCTACCTGTCGGACGATGTACGAAAGAAATGGAATAAGATGATGTCAAGACTTCCAAACATGTAAGCAAACTAATTTCAAATCACATTATTAATCTTTGATTGTTTAATTTTCATCATTTATTTGTCTCTGATGCGATAACAAAGCAAATATAATTACATGAATAATGTTTGTTACAAGGGCTGAATGTAATAGAGCGATTGATTTGTGCTAAACACAGCGCCTATGTCACAATCAAATAGAGCATCTTATGAAAATGAAACAGAGCGCCTGTGTTAAAAAAACAGAGCGTCTTTGTTATTGAAACAGACCACCTGTTTAAACAAAACTCTAACCATTGTTACATTACAAGCACTTGATCATTGTTACGAGAGATCCGGTCACAGGTCCAGCATATGTCGATATGGACGACGTAAAGCGAGTGGCTGATGATGATGTTTTATCTAACTCCGCTATTAATGCACATGTGATGCTGATGCTACAAGAGGCAAAATGCAAAGATCAACTAGTCGTGTACAGTACAGACTGTTTGGTAAGTGAAAAACTCTGCGATGTGTTTGATTTCATATACATATCAATTCTGAAAATCTCATCTCTTTTTCTACATATAATGCAGCAAATGATTTCAAAACCAAAAGAAATTATGGATAAACGGATAAAAGAACATATGCTTGCGAGAAGAACATGTCGCTAGCACCTGTTCCAAATAAACAGCACAAGAGGTGGGCCTAAGGGTTCAACAATGTTTCATTGGACATTATTGGCTTTCGACAGCGAGAACAACAAGTGGATACATCATAATTCTCAAAGATAAAAACCAACATATGCAAAGGACGCCCAGTTAATTGTAAGATCCCACAATCAGTTAAATTTGGTTTCTTACATATTACGTTAATAGTTTCATTCAAGCACAAAAATGTTATAATATATGCTGTTAAACATATAAGCGGATTATGTTCAACGATTTCTCAATGAGATCGTAAGAGGCATCCACACACAATAGACTAGATATGAGAAAGTTATCATCAACAAGAACGCACCATCTCAACAAAACATGGACTGTGGCGTCCACGTATGTCATTGGATTGAGTTGTTTTCAAATGGAGCAGAAATACCGAACTCATCAACATTGAAAGAAATTCGCCGTTACAAGACCAAGATGATGACGACTTTAATAGAGAAATTCGATTTACCTCAAGACTGATGTACCACACCGAAATACAGATGCTCTTCTATCATAAAATGTCTTGTATTCAAATTTGAGCATCGCAAAATGTTTATCGTGATTACTTCCATAATGTTTTTGGGTGAAAAATATATCTATTCAATGTCAAGTGTTTCATGACTGATTTGAACCAGGCGCTCTGCTTCCAAATTACGAAGGCGCACAGATTAAAATAACAGAGCAACAGGTCAATTGGAAACAAAGCGCCTGATGTCTCCAAAATAATTCACCCATTTATTTAAAAAATGAAACAGCAAAACACATTTGACATATAATAGAATTTAAAACTAGAATGGTTACATGTATATGAATGGGAATAACGTGAAAAAAATGTCTATTCATTATTTAAGTGTTTCATAACAGTTTTGAAACAGGCCCTCTATTTGAAATAACGAAGGCCCTCTGTTTAAAATAAACAGAGTGACTGGTCAATTAGAAACAAATTGCCTGATGTCTAGAAAAGTGTTCTCAAACTTATTTTAAACATTAAACATCGAAACACATAAAAAAACACCTTTGACACATGATAGAATTTAAAACAAGATTGATCACATGTATATACCCTGGAATAACATGGAATAAATAAACGAAACAACACAAAATCACTATATCGCCTCTTGACATGTCTTCCTGTTGTGGTGACCAAACTTGTTGCACCTATTACACTTAATAGCCCTTGTCTCCTCGTCACTCCATAAAATACGGCGTTCTTTCAGCCTGCCCGGTTGCCTACTTGTAGTGGAGGGAGTGATTTCAACATCTGTGGTTGTTGCAATTTGGTCGATAATAGATTAAGGACAAGATATATGACAGCCTCATTGCTCTTCTTGTAACTTTCAACAAAGAAATAAGGATCGATCATGCTGGTTAACGGCAACAAAAACTTCCCATTCATAGACGCTGCGTGCAAACAGGGAAAGCCGTTTGTCTGCCACATACGACAGGAACAAATCTTTTCTCTCACATTAACTGAAGTTGTAGGTATGGACATCACATCAAAAAGTAGCTTCGATGATTTTTTGACAGCATAAGTACGACAATTCTTGAATAAGTCATTCAAGGTGTCAAGCATCCTAGGGCATAACACACCATTCCATTCTTCAGCCTCTTTCCGACGATTGTTGAACCACTCATCGACTTGACATGGATCTGATACACCATCTGAGTGATCGGTAATTCCCTCATGCCCAAAAGCCAAGCGTTGAAAGATTCTGCAGCATTCGTTGTCATCTCCCCACAACGACACCCAATAGCAAAACTAATAGCTCACCTCTCATATGGCATTATAGTTTCCAAAAATTCTCCGGCTTGTTTGCCTTCTTTTTTCTGAAACTCTTCCATCTCCTTATAAAAATCAGTGATCGTTGGGGCATATGCACATCTCTCGAAGAGCCCAACGATGTAATCCTTGAATGATACCGGCATATAATTAGTACCTTCATATCTTGCCTTAAGATTATCCTTGAGATGACGAAGACAAAAGGAAAGTGGATGATGCAAAGACTTCAAGAAATGCTTATAAAAGACCCAAATTACGATCTGATACAAAATTGATCTTTCGATCAACAGGAATAACTTGTCACAGCTCTGAAAGGAACTAACGCCAACTAGAATACTTCTCCTTATCAACCACAACAAATCCCAAAGGAAAAAGTCCTTCTTTTTTTTTTATCCAAAATCAAAATATAGAAAGTCAAAAACGATAATAATACAAGAACAGAGTGCTTGTTTTACACTGACAGAGTGCCTGAATTAAAATTACATAATCAATAATTTTTACCAAAGAAAATCATATCCCTATTAGCATTCTTCCCCGTTACTCCTAATATGACTCCATTGAAATCACCCTTCAGGAATGTGCCGTCGAGAAAAAGCAACGGTCTACAATGATTGAATCCAATGGTCGAAGCATTCAAACAAACAAAGATTCTGAAAAAAACGATTTGTACTATCATCAACATCCAGAGTAATACGACTTCCAGGATTAGTTCTTGTCAAAGCTTCAACATATGGATTGAGTTTTACAAATGACTCGTTACAATCTCCACCAACGATCGTCTTCGCCTTTTGAAGGACTCTCCGCGATTTCTTATACGATAAATCCAGTCCATAATGGATTGTATATAATTGCTAACCTGGTTGCTGCCAACTTGAGGATCACGTTGTACCATTTCTGTAACAGCCTCGGCAATCCATTATGAGTTTATATTCGTCACAGATCACTCCGAAAAAAAGCCCGCACGTGTGAGAATTATTTAACTTCCTGATGTAAAAACATTTATTGTATGCACACTGTGAAGCCTTAATGAACCATTCACGACCAATCTCTTTGAAAACGCAGACCGCATAAACCCTCTCCTTCTCATTCCTCTTTATAATATACCCGAATCCGTCCTCAATCGCATATAGCGCAAGAGATTTCCTAAAATGTTGCACACCACCATGGAAAGCCTCGCCTACATTCTGAATAAGATTAGACCAGTCTGAAAAACACAATGTTTCTTGCATGTTACTTGACGTTACGGATTCCAATCGAAGCAATGATTCAGGCACAACAACGCCAGGAAAAACATCATTGAATACATTCTGATCAACAGAACATTCTGTACCAATAGCGGAGGATTCCAACAAACCAGATTCACTAAGGCGCTCTGTTTCAGACAACTGGCGTTCTGTTTGATTCAATGAAGAACAGTGATTGCTCTGTCACTCTATTTCATACAACTGCCGCTCTGTTTGACTATCATGATCAGAAAAGATTAAAACCACCAATCTCTGATACATTGCTTTTACACTCGAAAATTACATTAATTGTGCCTAAACCAAGACATTTCGACACATCAAACAACGTCGTGAAGTCCTCTTGATCCCTCAATAAGCATCGCTCATGTTCGGGGATCGAATAAAACAAATCCAATTCACGTCCGGCTATGATTTGGAATCGATCTCGTACCTTATCAACAAAACCATCAAAAGAAAAATCTGAATCACAAACAAACGATCTCGAAATCAAACCAAACCTACAAATCAAAATTGCCTTGTTCTCCATCAAATAATTCGATCTTATGACGATGCCAATACCAATGCGATCAGAATGTCGAATGATAAAAACGATGAGCATGATTGTGAGAACGGATCCGCACAATGTTACAAAGACAAAGGAGAAACAACGATGGCGGTTTATGGGCAACATAGCGTGGATTTGTTGAATTTTGAGAAGTTGTATGTTTGTGGAAATAAAATCGTGTTTGTATATTTTTACGAATCTTGTTCAAAAACTGTATGTTGGGGTCATTTTTCGTATTTATTTTGTCACTCAAACTAAAGGATTTAGTGACGGGAAAATTTTTTTATTACTAAATTAAGCATTTTGGAGACAATAACATTTGTCGTAACAAAAGAATAAGTTTTTGTGACAAAATATAGATCATTTTGTGACAAAAGAATTTTTGATAACTAAGTTACACAATTTGACGACTATAGTATTTTTTGTCTCAAAAACAATGACTTTCTGTGATAAATTCTTTATTTGTCATCAAATTTTGTCACTCCATGTGTTTTTTCTTGTAGTGGCAATCACTTCTTCATATTTATCAAATTATAAGTTAGAACACCAACGTATCTTGGTGGTTAAAATTTCAAAAGTGACATTCTCCACTGATACATAGCTCAAAAATAGTGACTAGATATGACAAGTCCAAAAAAAAAAAAAAAGCCATTATATTAAATCTATTTTTGTCAAATTATTTATATGACAATCAATCTTAACCCTTTGATATAAGAATAGATACTTATAAAATATATTTTATTCTTAATAAAATTTTTATCTCTAAATGTGATATGAGGTAATCTATATAAGATTATCACGGATACCCAAGGATATCAGGACGGGTTAGATGATCCACATATCTGTCTCAAACCCACATTTATGAATTCGGGTATATCCCAATTCGAACCCAAGCCCGATCAGCTCATGTTTTCCGTTTTGACTGTTTGAGTTCCGAGATACCCATCGAGTATGGATTTGACTACCCCCAACTCGTCGAAGTGAGACCAAATCGGCGTCTTTACATTGTCGCTCTTTCCTTATTCAGCCGCGCATATAATCTTTTCCCTCTTTCTCCCTTTTCGTTGTTGTCGGCGTTGCCACACCTTCCCCTCTTTGATGGCGACGTCGTGCAGAGCAGATTGAAAACTCGATCTCAGATTTGTTAATTTCTTCACCATTTTTGGATTCCTTTGTGTGCTGTTGCAAATTGGTGAAGAATAAATTGTTTGATTTTGTTGGATGTTCGTGGGAGATTTAGGTTGATCAAAGGAGGTGATTGAGGGGCCAAATCCAACTGGTGTGATTAATCGGATGGGCGTACTAATTGCTTTGGTCTAGCTGGATTCTGCTGATATATCCGTAATTTCGGTCGGATTTCGATGATATATTAATTGTTCTGATCGGATTTCGCGATATACTAATTGCTCCGACTTAATGTGCTAGTTGTACCGGTCGAATTACAATTGGGCGTATAGTTGCTTCAGACGGAAAATACCGGTTGCTCTGACGTATTAATATGCATATTAGACTTATGACTTGGCAAAATAAACGTACTAGTTTGTTTATATTTAGACATAATATCTTAGGTGCTCTTGAACTAAAATCTTAAATTGTCCATAATCATTTAGCCAACGGGGCCTTGACTTCTATCCAATTCGGAATATTTTCGGACGTGATTTGATAATATTTTTTTTCTTTCAATTTTAAATTGACTTTGGATACAAACACAAATCACAAAAACGTATAAATCTCCTCAATTTCGTCTTCTATCATTGAGACCCGAATTGCGATTCCAGTCGAGACAGTGGGATTTGACGATGAAGGGAAAAGAGTCGTCGTCGTCATCATCAGTGTCGACGGCGTCTCCTCAACGTCGGCGTGCTGCGAGCGTGGACAATCAACACGACGACGATCGGCGAGGAAACTGGCTCGTATGATGGTCGTACTCACAAGGTAATTTGATGAGGATTGTGATCTTCGTTTCTGTTCTCGTCTGTTTGATATTCCTTTGTTGGTGCGCTTGGTTTATTCATTAGGGTTTCGGTTTCTGATATGGTTTTTGTCGTGTGTCGGTACAACCAACGGAGAGAAGATGATGGAAACATTGATTCCGATGTTCATAGGCACGAAGCCATCTTTCTGGATGAGAGTGAATGAGAGGATGAAATCCAAGATGCACATGTGGCGGTACAAACTATTGTCTCCGGAATTTGTGGTTTAACCTGTTAGTATACGTTGCCGACCGCTAGTTCTGGTAGCGTCTAGGCTCTTCTGATTATGATACATCTTGGCACGTTTCTAGGCGCTCACGAATCTTAGATAGATACTAGTGTTCACCTTGACTGCTTAGCGGTTTTTACAAAATTGTTGATAAGCTAGAAAACCAATCACGCTATGTCTCTATTAGCACATGGCTTCTTCTGATGATCCCTTAATGTGATTGAAATCTCCTATGCTTTCTGCCACCTTTTGAGATAGTAATTAATTTTCTCAGATTGACATCTAAGTTGTGAAACAGATAGTGTTGGCTCTCGTATGCTGATTTCATAACAAGTCATAGCTTTTGAGCTTCTTAGAGTATTTTCTTTCCTAGCCTCACCCTCCTCATTATGTTTTTTTTTTAATAATTGCTTTAGCAACTTCTATTATCATCCAGCGTATTAGATGATTGCATGTTTTTTCTCGTTTTACGTAAATATAACTAAATTTAGGTGATGCCACCCTTGTTGAGTATGCTATTGTGTCCACTGAGAGATGTCATGTAGTTGAGTACGCCATGAATGTATTGTCTTGTAATCTGATTGACTCGTCTAGATGGTTTAGTATGGTACCTTGCTTAACACATTCAGCTCAGTGTTTTGTTTTCTGTGGGGTTTGGTGTTTTGATCTTTGTCGCTGAAAAGATACTGTTTTTTTGTTTAAGGCTGTGAGAGCACAAGCAGAACAAGATTTGATGGATGACAAGAGGCTTAGTTGGGCTATAGAAGTGGCACTGACTGTGCTTGAGCACTTCAATAAGGAAATGGAGGCACAGGGGATTTGTTCTCACTCTCTTTATATATATCGAAGAAAAGCGATTGCAGTGACTGCAGGCCTTTCGCTACAGTTAAAGGCAAAAACATCATCGTCCCTAAGCAAGAAAAAATAAAATAAAATGGAAAACCCAACAAAAAGGAAGGAGAAAAAAAAAATCACAACGTAGTTAATTAGAGGTCAAGAAAACCCAAAAATCCATTAGTTTTGAGAATCAAAATACATCAGATTTGAGATTTGACAATTGAAGAAACCTGGAATTCATTAGATACAATAACGTTCAAGACATCTCCAAACTTAAAACCCTAAATCGAAATCACATGACTTGTGCAGGAACTGACATGGATTTGAGGAATCCGAAACCTGATGATAGAATTTCGTAGTCATATTTCGATGATTCATACTTTCAAATCTTACTCGTGTGTATTCTCTTTCGACGTTTTCTTTGCCTTGGTTTTTCTTCCCACGTGGTTTTGGTTGGCAGAGTGCGGGAGTTCCCTTTCTTTCTTCAAATCCATGCATTTCTTTTTCTTTTCCTTGGTTGCAAGACAACACTGTTTTTGCTTCAACTGCAGCGTAAGGGATGCAGTCACTGCAACCCCAAATCTAACTCCCCTCAAAATGGTCCTGATATTTATTGTCTTTTGGCCTGAAGCTATTCAGAGTGTATCATATGAACTAGTGGTGATTTTGCAATTTGGTGCCCTGTTCGAGGGCGAACTTTGGACCCATGTGAACTTCGAAGCGAAGCCTAAGAATGCTCCTAATACTGAAGCCAAACTCTTCTTTGGAGAAGTGCAAGAGCAAGTGGAGGGTGATGATATCATTAGATGCTGCATTCTGAACTCAGGTATGTTATTCACTAGAAATCGTCATTTAAAGTTGAGATGTTCTATGTTCTGATTTATTATCTTGTGACCCAAGATGGTTTTACTAGCTTTGAAGGTTGTGATTCGCGAGGGATGTAGCCAAGTTTTTAAATTTTTTGTCTTGAATATTTAGTAGGAATTTAGTTGCCTTTACATGTTAGGACATAGTCTCATTGCAAAGATTTAGGCGGAGCGTTACCTTCATGCATTATCATTATTGATGGAATTTGTTACTTTGTTTTCGGGTGAACCTCCAGGTTTATGTGTTGGCTGCTACAATGGTGTTGTTCATCCTTCTCATGGATTCCATCCCGGTATTGGTCCTCAATTCGTCAATCTATGATTGACTTGCTTTTGTTACGGTTGTCGGGAGTCCAAGGCTACTGCTTCTCATATCTTTGTAATCAAGGTTAGACTTCAGATGTTGTGTCAAAACATATCTGTGACTTGTTGCTTTTAATATGACATCTCATGTTTGGATATTATTGAAATATTTGTCTCGTTTGGAATGAGTTATTCAGTTGGATGCAGGGGTAGATTTATATTAGGGCTAGAGGGGTCAAGTGACCCCCCAACTTTGAGAAGAGTTGCGAATAAGGATGAATAATCGGGTTTGATTTTCAATTGGAGAGTAGTAGCTGGGGTTTTGTTGTCCATCCATGGCGGCACAATAGCTCAGAGATGAAACTTAACTAGGGTTGAGGATGAAGGAGATGACAAATTTGGGCCTATCAGTTTGGGCTAATGTCAAAAGGCTGATATAAAATTAGATTATCGTCCATATTTTAGAACTTTAATTTCAACATCTTTTATGACATGCTTTTGTCATCTCATTAAGATTACCTAATATTTTTTCTGGTGTTCTTTCTTTTTCATTTAATTTAAATAAAACTATAAAAACAAGAAAAAAATACCAAAAGAATATAAACGAAATTTTAATTCCAAAAACATATAATTGAAGCCCAAACCCCACGCGCACGACAACATTACGGGAACCCTCGACGCTTTGTAATCCGCCTTATTATCATCAACCAAAAAATTCATTCTTGTGGATATCAATCACTTTTAGCTACCAATTTCTCCCTCCTAATCTCTCTGAATTGTATTGAGAAATTCAAATCCGCGAATTGGAGCTTCGTTGGAGGCGCTCTACAAATTTGCTGGGAGAACAATTTCGAAAGGTATGATTTTAGCTACCAATTTGATGATTTGATGAATACAAATCAGCGTACTCTGATTCATGATTTGATGAATACAAATCCGTGAATTGGAGTTTCTCACAGATTTTAGACTGCATGCAATGCATTCAACAGATTTTAGTTCTTTTGGATTCCAAAAGGTAAGATTATAAAAATAAATTTGCAAACCCTAAAAGTATAAAGAGAATGTCAATTCTTGAATGGTTGTGATATTACTAAGATATATTATTATTCGTTACGATTTGCAAAAATATAAAATCACACCATTTTAATAAACCGGCGCTCTGTGTAATTTCAAAAGATGCTCTGTTATATTACTTTTTAAAATTATGATGCACACTATTTATAAACTTGACATTATTATTAAATGTGGAACAAGAACAATGTCAGGAAAATACAGGAGTAATTTAGGTGCACAGGTGAAAATTTTGGCATGTCCAAAAGTGGGAATGACTGTAACGTCCCTACTTTCCATTACGTATTAATGATATATATGACGTTACTGCTGTTAGCCCCAACGCCTTAGATAGGCAAAAAAAAAAAAAAAACTATACTTTTTGGATTAGTCATTAGAATTAAGTTAAGTTCACTTATATATCTTTAATTTTGAACCTTTTGATGCACTCAATCATATCCCAGAATATCACCTTTGCAATGAAATTTACATCTCTTTCTAAGATCAGAATATCTTGTAATAAATTTCTATGAAATTTACGTCACACTTCTCCTTCAAGTCTTGCTCTTGTAATAAAGAGAAGAAAAAAGACATAGAAAAATAGTAAACGTGAGTTATAGGAACTCAATAAGGTGACGGCCCCCCTTACCAGGGGTTACACGAGACAAGAAGGTAAGAAAAGAAAAGGGAAATGATCACTTGGATCCTTTGTTCCAGCACTCTGGAATTATCATGTCAATCTAGCATTCACAATTATCATCACAAGCATACCAGTGATTCACCCTAGTCACATAAGCATACTTAACACCACGTTACAACGCTCGAAACTACGTTTTCATCGACACTCCAAACATTATCAACGTCATTTACTACCGTCATACCCTTTATGGTATGACAATTAAGACCTCCATATCAAACAAACTGAGACAATGACATTGTGACACGACAGATCCCCAGTCCAAATCTCACATACTGCTGCACTCAACAGTTCACTCAAGACTTTTTTATACTTACCATTATATCAGTCACACAGAGACGACAAACAATAGATACCCTCAATATTATAATTGTGCCATTGACGAGACTTATTCAATTTCATAGTATGCTTTATTCAGCTTTAGCAAAAGGGACATCAACAAAAGGGGATCAGTCAAATCGGAGCCCAAAGTCTCCTGCAATGAGATACCCTTATACTAAAACGACCTCACAAGATCGATGAAAGAATGTCACCACCAAGTCACTCTATAACACAAACAACAGACACAACGCTCTTTGTGCTTTATACGATGGAGTTATCTCACCAATGATGGATTTATACTTCTTTCACACATTCATCCTCATTATACCAACAAACAAGGGGTAACACACACCATGCAACAACACTCTACAATACTCTGTATTCAACATACAGCACACAACAGTTGTAGTAAGTATTTTGAGTCAGCCACATTTAATTACTATGTCCAAAAATTCCAATGCATATTATTATACTCACTGTATAATAATATGCATCGCCATACACAACAAATGCAAACATTATCTTTTACCACAGTTCTTCACATGCACATGATCAGCTTCGTCCTTAAGTGATAATGAGAAGCGTCTCCAAGTCGTATAATATAATAGAACACACGTATTAAGACACATCCTTGTGAGTGATTTTTCACGTCATGGAGTCAAGAATATTTGTTCTTACTACTCGAAAAATCGGTATAGTAATATTATGTGGTAGTGTCAAGATTTCAGAAAAGTCTTTGATATTTATTTTGATAGTCCATGATGATATTTTTATGTATTTATCATAATTAGAAGTGTTTGTGAACATTTGGAGTAGTTTCGGGGTCAAAACGGTTCATTCCCAGATTCTGTCCAACATGACCCTTCGACACATTTAAATTTATAACTTCTTGTATATAGCTTCAAAAATTATTTTATAAAATTCTACATAAACTAGACTTCCTAATATTTCCATAGAATTAGAGCTTAAATCATGAAACCTTACAAATAATAGCAGTTTATTCTTTCAATTTTATATTTTCTGTTAGATCAAACAGTTTGATCTTTCTTCATTAATCAACTCATAACTCCTTACATACAATTCCAAATCTAAACTTTTAAACTCTTCTAGAAAGTAGACTTCACGGCCATTGATATAAAGCTCGTTATCTATCTCTTTCTGTGTAATTCCAGATTCAGCCACAAATTCAGTTCTATAACAAGTTTTTATAGATTAACATACCCGTACGTTTTAATTTATATCTTGAGATTCACAACTCTAAATCATGATCTATAAACTTCATAAAAAACTGCACATGTGAGGTTTCAACATATATTCAAATCGAAATTTATCACAAAACCTATGATTTTTGAAAGTGCTATAATCATTATACCAAAATAGCCTAGGAGGGGGGGGGGGTGAATAGGATTATTGATCAATATTCGATTCTGTTATAAAATTATGAACCAAATACTGAAAAAGAAGTTATAGTTTTAACTAAAAGCTCTTGATCTAATTTGTTGGTTGTTGTATGAATACAGAAATTCAATCAGCAAAAAATGTAAAACAAACACGAGATATAACGTGGAAAACCCTAGTACAGGGAGAAAAACTCACGGAACAGCACAGCAAATCCACTATCACAAATCGGATTACAAAAGGTTTCCAGGTTCACCTTTTCAACCTCTGAGTTTTCCTGGATCACTCAGCAAACCTCAGTATACACCAAATCAAGATCACAACTAATCTACAAAAGATTTTCAGGTTCACCTCTTAACCTCTGAGTCTTCCTGGATCACTCAACGAACCGTATCAAGAAAGAATGAAAGTGTCTATAAAACTCACAAAACTATGGAGAATGTAAAAATCTCCCTAAGACGATATCCAATCAATCGATGATGATGATGGATTTCATAAAATCCCCAATTGTAGAAGTCGCTTTGTCACAGGAAGAATCGAAAGTGGATGGTTCTTGAATCTTGAAGTTCGTAGTTGATGTGGATGAAATCACACATCACTTTATCATTCTAAACCTTGTTTTTATTCCCTTTGTATCGTCTAAATTGTAT
>JAOVYX010016747.1:0-23841 GCA_035668315.1 Drosera spatulata
CGCAAGTGTTCACTCTAATTGATTTCCGATCATAACCAAAACCCCTAAAATGAGGAAATCGAATTGCTAGATCGGCACATTCGGTTCTTACAATTGAAACTGAAAACCCAAGTTTCTAGATCTAAACAAGAAAAATCAGAAGTAAATTAGCACTAAAACAGCGTAGATTCCAAATGAGGAAACCGCAGAATCGCTTCAGTTTCCAAAAGTAGGACTAAAACGCAGTAGATCCAATCAAATCCATCACCACTCTCACTCTCTCTCACAACGATAACATAATCAATGCACCAAATCATGAACAAATCACCGCATCTCACAACAATCACCCACGACAGAGAAGACGAAGAAAGAGACACAAACACAGATTCGATTCCGGTCAAATGCACATCATAAAAAGTATCAATCGAACCGGAATCTCACTAGGAAACATGATCAAGACAAGAAAGTCAAAGAATCAGTGGCGACAACAAAACGCATTCACTCGGATCCGTACACTGCGGCTCGATCCGAGACATCAAAGACAGAGAAATCAATCGATCACTTACCGGAGCGGTGGTGTGGAGGAGATGAGGGCGGAGTGAATCGGAGGCGAAGAGGAAGGAGAGAGTGAGGAAGAGAGTGAGTGCGAGGAGGATCGACGACGCCAGTGCTCTGAAGGTGAAGGGCGAAGAGGTGGTGGTTGCCGTCCCCGCCGCCATTGATGAGAAGGACGACGACCTCGACGCCGAGGAGGTGCTTCGAGGATGCCTGCTGGCGAGAATCGCCATTGAAAGGGAAAAGGGGAGACGAGACGCGGAGTGTGTAGCGTGAGAGATGGATACTGCCCGACTCACTCTGGTGAAATGGGAATTGGAGTATTTAATTCAGTTCCTATCATTTTCACGTTTATTTTTGGTAAAATCGTGAAAGATAACTTCAGCTAAGTATTTTAAATCTTGGACAATCACGGCAGTTTATGCGTCCTTATAACAAGTAATCCAATTTTTTTTTTAAATTTTATGTCAAGTTAAATGAATAAAAGATGTTGTCGAAGATCATGATCTTCCCATCCAATTTGGCTAATTGGTTCCTATTAATTGTGCGACTAATTGCTATGTTATTCTTTAACTATCTCCTCTGTTATGCCTCCTCTCACCCGTTCACAAAGTTTTGTATATACAATATGAACTATATGTAATAGTTTCTTTTAAGTTTTTAAATCGGATTGTGTCATGATGTCGGACAAGAAATACTTATAATAAACCTTAATTAAAAAGACTCTGAGATCAAAACGATAAACCTTCAAATCTTAATTTAAAACTATTTTAAAATCAATTATATACTCTTCATCTTAAAATAATTACAATAATTATTAAATTGGGATGCTTCAATTAAATTAAAATATTATCAAAAAAATTTTAAAAAAAAAATCAAAATATTCTTACTTTTCATTTTATATACATGAACTTATCCTAATATTTTTTTTCTCTTTTTTTTTACTCATTCTTCTCATTCACAAGTCAAAAAATAAAATAATATTTATAACAAAAATCAACACATACGATACATTATCATATTAAATTAATCAATTATAATTCTATTGAGACAAAAAAATTATAGAAAATCATAAAAGAGTTTATTTTAATGCAGAACGAGATCTGAATTAAGTTACTTATTGTGAAAGGCTATCAAACCTGGTGGTGAGTGGTAGGGTGGTCACGCCACACCCATTTGTATTAATCATGTCGATCGAGCACTAACTTGTAGTTAATCAGGATCCGGATTGCCAGGGCCCACAAACGATTCCCTTTTGTAAGCAGCAAAAAAGTTATAGGTCCATCAATCAATGTACAACAAAACTGGATCACAATATTCGTTTCGGTAAAAAAAAAAAAAACACAACTACTACTACGTGTACCATTAAATCCCCTAATATCCCTATTTTTAATTTGCAGTGCAGTGTAAAAATAGTTCTGCGGGAAACCATGATCCAACAACTATTAACTCATAAATGCATAACACGTTATGCGATCGTCTCGTAATGTTCACCTGGCAAGGGAGTGTGCACATGTAGCAGCATGATCATTTTATTCCTCTTCCAAGCTTTCTCTCGTACAAATTGAACAGTTGATCAACATTCTTGGCATGCTATATGCATACTACTGGTACTTGACGTGTTTGCTATCTATCGCTACATTCAATCGAGAACATAAATGACAACTTTATTGCAATGACGAATCTGATCTACCCAAACATTGGTTTCACACTATCTTTTGCGATGCCTGTTCGCCTTCGAGTTACGTAGCCATCCAATTCGTTTCAGCACCTTCGATATAGTCGTGATATTCGGCCTTCCCATCCTCCCAGCTGAAAGCTTCAATGCCCGTAAGCAGCAAACTTTCCCCCCCACAAATCCATCATCGTCCTCATCCTCATCCTCGTTATTAATGACATGATCGTTGTGATCGGGCTTCCCCATCGTGGTAGATTCCTTCGACTCATGCACTTCCCACAACGAATCCATGCCATCCTCGTTCCCTGCTCCCCCACTGTGCCTGTCTTCGAAGAGCTTGCATGCTAACGTCCTCCGCCACTCCCTTTCCTTCCTTATTGGGGACTCGCCCTCGAAGCACGTTGTGCCATGACTTTTGCCTTTTTCGGAGCTTGACGAAGTCGTTGCCTCAGATTCCCTTCCACTCATGATTGATTCTCCCATGCTCTCCTGCACTACATGATTTGTAAACAAGCCTATTGGCAAAGCTCCCACTTTTTCCATGCCGCACTCAGTTAACTTTTCACTTTCAACACTGCCCGCAGCATTCGCTTCCACAACCACTTCCTGTGACACCTCAATCGTTTCTTTTTCTCCCTCGGATCCTCTTTCTTGTGCAATTTTCGCAGGTACCCCAACCGGGATTCCCTCTTCTCCACCACTTTCCCCAAGACCTTGAGGAGCTCGAAGATCATCCATCTGCTCAATAACTTGCACCCACCAAACCGGGTAATCATCCAAATAGTCTAGCCTCCTTATCGCCTCCACGATCATGGGTTCCTCGAACACAATCTTCAACACCTGAAGCTCCTCAAACTGTTGTTGATCCAAAGACACATCTCCCTCGGAACAGCGGGGGACGGCGAAGAGGAGGAGAATGGTGGGCACCAAGAGGGGGACGAAGAAACAAAAAATCCTCAAGAGGGATGAGGAGCAGAAGAAGATGATGAAGAAAGAAGATAGAAGAACAAAATCAGAGAGAGTAATGCCAGGGAAGTAACTGTCAATGGGGTTGGCTTTGGCATTGGTGGTGGTGGTGGTGGTGGTGGAACTTGGCAAGTCAAATTCAGTCATTGTTTTGTGTGTTGTTTGCCAAAGAGAAACAGACAAGGGAGATGAGTAGATTATGAATGAGATTGCGGTTGCAAATGAAACTGATTGTGCAATGCAAAAATTTAAGAGGAGAAGTGTAGTAGTAGTGTGAACTGTGAAGTGGCAAGTGAAACAGAAGAGTGGAAGATGGGACAGAGCAACTACCAATTGCAAAAAAGCAGAGGGAGCACTTTTGGGGGAAAAGGTGAAAGATGAAAGATGAAGAGATTTCTATAACCACCGATTATCATGTGGGCTTTTCCTATGGGGGATGAGTTTACCACGCTAACCCTAATCCTGGTGAAGCCATGATCATCATTCATCAGTGTAGCATATACTAGTATGAAGCAATTTAAGATGATTCCTCTTGCTGTTCCCTGCTAGTGCTTCCTAGTGTTGCTGCTAGATCACCAGGAAAACACCATATCAATCTCGTTAATTCATTTACCGGATTTGGTAATGATATCTTCATTCACCCCGGAATTATGATGACCTACAACATAATTACAACCCTAATCGCGAATCCACATCAAGAGCTAGGTAATCACCTTGATCTTGACATCATAGAACCTCAATTCTGGGCATTTGAAACTGATGCTATACCCTGAAAGCATCGATCTCCTTTTCACCACGACAACTCTACAAGGATTCTTGTTCTACCCTTTCCAATCCTTTTGGTATCAGATTCATCCACCCAAGATAAACGCATCGACAACAAAAACAAAAAAAAACATGGCACGGAAACATATCATTGTAAATGATAATCCTACCGCACGAAGCAAGAGACTAAAGTAGGGTAGTAGAAGAACATGGGCGGGCAAGTAGGGGGCACAACAGAGAATAGAAGTGATTGACAATTCTAGTATCTCCCCAGGCAAATTCAATGGCATGAGCAAAAAAGAAAGAAAAAAGAGAGGACAAAAGGCACATGGATATTGGGGAGACAATCCAATAATATGCCTATTCAAGTGCGTATCAACATGCAACTTTGCATCAACCACCTCCACCACCACTATCACTTCCATGATGAGGGACCCATTCCTCTAAGGTATACACGGCCAAGGTTTGACTATTCTTTCTCCATGTCCTCGAAGAGAACCATAGCAGTAATAAGTGCTCTAAGTTCCAAAGCTCACGCATAGTATCATGAAAAGAAACAAAACAACAAATATCATTCCATATAACAAATCTCCATGAGTGCAGATCTACACCAAAACAACGGTTTGATGACGATCTGCGGCCTCGGATGATTCATCTCCCACACGTTTTACACATCCAACCAAGTATATTTAAAAGGGGAAATTACCATCCTCCATTTGCATGTTAAGGTTCAACTGCAGTCCGAAAGATAACAGCAGCACAAGCATGTTCGAATTACCATTTGACAGACCCGAAACATCATGCAGGAGCTACTCTACTCATTCATAACAGGCTTGTTCTCACTCGCTTTTGGTTTCTGGTCCTTTGGTTTTTGCTCTTCTTGCTTCCTGCTCATTCGAAGAAGAAAAAACAGACCATTAGGATTTTATCATTGTAATCATGGCCAATGAGTATACAAATCAAATGAGAGTGCCATATCGTTGTCTCCTGAGAGGTTTCAATTGCATGCACTTTATTATTCGAGCGCTTATCATACATATTCGAATTCATTATTAATCAATTTCGATACAATGAGGGTTTGCCCGGGACTCGAACCCAGAACTGTCGTTGTACAGCCGACATATTTACTCAATTAAGATCGCATCGTCAGCTTGGAAGCCTAGGGGTGATAGTTAACGTCAATTTAGTCCTTTTAACGTCTCTAATTCAAAACCGAACATGAAACTTTGCTTCTATCTATATAATGCACTTAGATTGGGTTTGGGGTGCAAATGGTTTATCTTGAATTAAATCAACGATGTTTTAACATGAAAAATGCAAACTAACGTAGTGTATATGCCCATATAATCCACAGAGTTCTAATTAGAGGCATCGAGTTCCAATGATAACATTTAAAATACAAGAAACCCAGGAAACATCTTTTCCAGAACTCGAGAAAAATACAAGCAGCCCGTTAGGTGATCGAAATCTTTCTGGTTAGTGAATCCTCACTCACCTACTCATAATCTATCAAATAGTTTTTCATAAGAAATGATACACTCCCTAGGGTCCTTATTTGAGGATCCTTTCCCACGAGTTACTGTTTCTCCTTGGCCAAATGAAAGACAAACACGAATACAGGGAAAAACTGTTCAATTACAAACACATTTGCACACAATTAGACCATATAGGCGCTAGTTCTTCTTGCAAATTTACTAAACATGGCAAAAATAAAATTTAGGAATCCAAAACCCAACAATCACACAGTTCGCTACAGCTAGTAAAATGTTGCGAATTAGTGTAGTTAACCTATTTCGATGATAAGTAAATATTTCATGCAATCATGTGGGCATTGAGGCTTTTATATTCTTGTAAAAGCATGCAGTTCATCGATTTCTGAGTTCTCATATAAGAGGAAACTACTTGCTCCGGCCTTTACCAGAGGCAAATGACTTCAAGGACATCCATGCATGCCATGAACAAAATTTTTAATGAATCAAAAAATTGAAGGGGATAGACTCTAGAGCTAGAATGGCAAGGCCTTTGTGCAATACCAGCTATCCGAATCCCATTACAAGTTCCAACTCATACTATAATGTTCTTGAACCAGTTAAACACCAGTCCAGGAATATTATCAAGGAGTCAACACAAACATACCTTTTCTCAGGGGGTAAAATTGTTTTCAAAGCATTCCAACAACAGCTATCCAGGTAATCCCGTCAATAGACAGGGTCAGGGGAGGACGAAAATGTAGGCAGTCTTATCTCTATTGCATAATTGTTGCTATACAACAGAGAGACTGTTTCCGATAAACTATTATGCAACAGAGAGACTGTTTCCAATAAACTATCCACTGGACCTTATACGTAAACTATCACAAATCTTGCTTTAACCTGAATTGAACAGAAACCAGAACATACACACGAATCGTAGTTCCATAAGACAATGGATATTCTTAGCACGCCAATCTATACCGAGCATACTCACAGAAATTACGCTAAGTCAGAAACAAAAACTCGATGAGCGGGAGTCCACACCATAAACCACAACCATCTTCATGTTTAATGTTATAGGCATCATTTTACAAAGACAACCACAGCAACACATCATCACATTACCACCATCATCACCACAAATACAGTCGAATCATATCAGCAACTTTTACGAAATTCGAATTTCATTGAATATATAACTAGCTTCTAAAAATCAAAATCATATCAAGATATGGGAGAGAGGAAAGGACCTCTTGTCGGAAGATCCCCCGCCGCCCTTCTGGCTGAGGAAGGACCGGAACAGAGGCGAATTCACGTCGTATATCATCTTTTTTTCCCTTTCGTCGCCGACCACGAGAGATTGATGAATTGCCTTTCTCGCTCCGTTGAAACCCTAGAAATCCCAATTCGCCCTTCTCTGCTCGATCTCTGGCCTGCTGATTGCCGAGTAAAGTCACGCCTTTGCTGTTTCACATTGGAACATAAGAAGCCAATGGGCCAGCCCAGCCCAGCCCAGCCCAGCCCAGCCCAGCTATATTATCCGTGAGTCTTGATACAAATCCCAGTTGTTCTACTAATATCATTCGCCGCCCTCACGTAGGTAATTTCTGTTTGGTGCTGTTCTCCGACGATAGTTTTTGGAAGGGGATAATTCAATGAAAATCTCTAATGGAATTTCAACGTGCGGTTCACTTACATCCTATTCATCAAATCCTTTTACACTGCACACCCCTAATCTACACTGCATACTTTATAGATTTTTAGGAGTACTTTTTTCATTTTTTTTTTAAAAAAGAACAAGATTTACAAATTCTCATATGCAAACACTACAATAAAAATAGGCATTTGTGAAGAAGGTTTCCCTCGCAAATATGCAAAATTCTTTCGCAATTGTAGAACAGCCACGGAAATTTTCCCTTGCAAAATCCGTTGTTATATCCCTCTTCGCAATTGATCTTGTCATTTGCGAAGAAAATTTCCTGTCGCTAAAAATATTCTTAAAGAGGAAAAATTCCTTCGCAAATTAATATATTTCGGTCGTTATTGATAAAAAAAGCAATTCTAATATCTCTTTTTAAGAAAATGCTAATTTATATTATACGATGGATTTTTCTTCGCAAATGATACGAAATCCGTCAGCAATCGCAAGATGATGCATTCTTTACTTCCTTTTCAACGATGGTTAATTCCTTGGCAAATGTGTAATTTTCGTCGCGAAGCCTTCGCAAAACTGTAATTTATCTCGCTATTTAAATCATATACTATCATCAGTCCTTCACAAATAACATTAGCATTACTAAACATAAATTACACTTGGAAATGTACTACAAGGTTTTCAGCAATTCAATGAGTAGCTGGAACAAGAGAAGGTTGCAACCCATTTGGCATTGCCTGCAGCAACAAAGAGTCGACAATGAAAACCTACTACAGTAGCAACTGAAAACATTGTGATAACAATCATATTTGATACTATGAAACCAAGGATACATATTAGAGTAGATGGCCAAAAAGATTACAGTAAATTATTCGGTAAAAGAAAACACAAATTTTGAAGTATTCTATCAAACGCCAAATGCAGACAAGAGGAGTGAAACCAATGCCAATATTATTGAAAACCAGAATAACACACTTTCTATGAAAATGACCAATGCACTATTAGCACCAAAGTGTATATCACTATAAAAATGTCAAATATTTTCATAATCTTCACACCAATAATTTGAACCCTGTTTGATAACAGACTTTAATTATATCGTTTCAATAATGATTAATGAGAAAAAAACATAAAAACAAGCTGTCGACAAAAAGAAAGATATCTGATGAACATGTTAACTTCAAATGGATATTTGAAAGATGATAACTACCTTAATTCTATACTTCCAGAAATTTAACTCTAACACTTGAAAGTGGGGATAGACAAGTAGATTAAAGATGATCTAGAACCATATGTCTGATAAAGTAACTTCTTATCACAAATCAAAAAAAAGAAGTAAACAATAACATGAATCTGAAAACTTGCTACCTGGACAAGTTGTTGGATAAATGAGCCGTTCGAAGGAAGCAATGCAATTGGCTACTATTAGGGGCATTTGAGACTGAAATGTATTGAGCATCGTTGTATTCATTGATTGCTCATCGGGTGTGTTGGACATCTCAGAAGGACTCCTTGCACCACGACGAGCCAGACATGCCTCGACTATCTTCTCTACGGTATCTTGATCCATACTCTGAGCGGATTGAGAACTTGCTGAAGTGTACAAGAACCACCTTGAGAATTCGCAACAACTAATGCTTGGGCACTTTGTCGAGGGCCAAAACCTACAGCACGATTCTTCACAAAGCCCCCAGTTACCAGAGCCCAAGAATTACAGTTATCTTGATCCGTTGTAACAGGACCATGGACCTCTAGATCTCATCCAATGTCCCAAGAAATATTATAATTAATAATATATTATTAAATATTAATTTTCAATATACGTAATAAAAATAAGATTTGTGTTTGATAGATAGGGTGTATTTTAATTATATAATTATATCCTATTATCATCAGCCTAGTTTTTTTATAAATATTAACCTGAATATAACGATCTTGATATTTCAAATTAAATATCTTGAATATAATGTTTCAGGTCTAGGATTTTTCGCTCTGATCTCAACAATCTTGAAACATTAAACAAACCCTAGTCCCCGCCACAATGAAAAAAAATTAAATAAAAATTCCTGAGCCACCGCCGCCTATCATCTCCAGCACTGCTGCCTTCTCTGTTGAATGCCACCAACGCCTGAGAAAGAGAAAGGGGGAAGAAGAACACGGTGACGCAAACACTAAGGCACCGTGATACCCTCAACAGCGAGATTTGGCCGCAGACGAGAGTTCTTCAGCGAAGAGGTGACTTCCATTGGAGGCTAACCCCGATGTCATGAACCAGATTTCTTCTTGCTGATTCCTTCTTCGAATCGTGAATGAAAGCTATTAGAAAGCAAGCAACGAAGCTGTGTTCTTGGGCTGCTTGAGGCTGTTCTTCGCGCGAGGACTGATTCTCGGTTTTGGATGACGAAAACTTTTTGCTGTTGTTTAATTGCCAAGATTTAGTCTTGGTTCATTCTGTGAAAAAGAGGAGATGAAAAAGGATCTAAGTTTGCTAAGCTGAGCTTCGACATTGTTTAATTCCATTCAAGTATCAAACTTTGCTGCATTTGAACGTGTGTCCAAGCTTGGATTCTCAAGGAAAATTGGATCTTGATTTATTTTATCTTGGTGCGGTTCATCTATCAGGTGCGATTGTTCTAATCTCTTGCACTCAATCTTAATTGATTGCGAAAATTGATAGAACAATCATGAACAAAAATAACGTTCCTATTGAAATGTCCAAACTTAAAAACTTTAGTGGATCTGAATTCAATAATTGAAAACAAAAGACTCAATTTGGCCTAAAATATTTAGATGTGTTCTATACTGTATTGAGTACTTTTGAGAAGATCGCTGAAGATGTTGATGAGTTTCGATAGGCAAAGGATGGAGATTTCTGCAAGGACTACTTGCTTAATTGCATGTCCGATAGACTTGCAAAGATCTATAGAAAGTTCAATACTGCTAAAAAAATATGGAACAATCTTGATGCTCAGTTTAAGAAGGAGGAGACACTCTCTAAAACACATCTTGTCGATAAATTTATAGACATGAAATTTGATGGCGATAGAGAGATGCTTTCTGAAGTCACAGATCTTGAGAATCTGAGAATGAAGTTTAAAACTGATGGCTTTGATGTCTGCGATGCATTCTTGATATGAGCTATAATTTATAAGCTACCTGCGTCATGGTTGTCTTTCAAGGTCGAGATGTACCGAAAGAAAACTCATATAATGCTGGATAATCTCAAATGATTCATTAAAATCTAAATAGAAGCAACTTGAAGGTAGTCAGCAGTCAGATCTCTGCTGTTAATGTTGTGACAACTTCCAAGAGGTGCAATCCAAGCCAACTAAGGATGAGCCCAAACGTGTACTTGTCAAAAAAATTATTGCAAAGTTTCGAGGCAAGTGTCACAATTGTGATAAGTGGGGCCATCTATAGAGTGAGCGCAGATTTTCGAAGAAGAACAAGCCCGAAAAGCCTAGCACATCTAAGCAGGAAGTCAACATGATGGTTGAAAGCTGAGCCAGTCGGTTTCATTGTTATGATTCGGAATGGTACAGCCAGCTGTAGCATTTCTGACTGGTGGTTAGACTCAGGAGCTAATTGTCATGTATGCAATGATAAAAGAATGTTGAAAGAAAAGACTGATGCATCCAAGACTGTGATCGTTGCAAATGGAGCATCAGCTAGAGTGACCCATCGAGGAACTAGTGAACTTACTCTATCTTCTGGTAAGATTCTAACTTTAAAAGATGTTAAAATAGTTCCTGAATGTGAAAAAAAATCTAATTTTTATTAGTTTGCTTTGCAATGCTGGCATGTGTGTTTCTTTTCAAGGTGGTAGAGTAAACATATTTGTTAATACCTATTATTTTGGCTGAGCTTACTTAGTTAATGGTATGTATCGTTTGAGTTTAGAGCATGAAGTAGTTAACCATGTAAGTTCTAATGTAATTGATTCCGTAACATTACATCATAGGTTGGGACATATGAATTACTAAAAAATGGTTAAACTGACTAAGGCCCATAATATAGCATTGGACTTCGCGGTAAGATTTAACAGATGTGAAGTGTGTGCACAAACAAAAATTACTAGAAAACCTTTTGGTTTGTTTTCTGGAAGCACACAACTTTTTGATTTAATACATTCCGATATTTTTGACTTTAAAAGTCATGTGACAAGGGGTGGACGGAAGTAGTTAATCACGTTTATTGATGATTTTTCAATATATTGTCATATTTATCTGTTAAAATCTAAGGACGAAGCATTTGAGAAATTCAAAATCTTCAAAAATAGAGTTAAAAATCAACTCAATTTAAATATTAAAAAGCTTAGAAGTGATAGAGGAGGAGAGTATAAATCGATTGAGTTCAAGGAATTCTGCAACTCCCATGACATAATCCTTGAAACTACAGCTTCTTACCCACCTCAATCGAATGGTATTGCCAAAAGAAAGAATAGGACATTAATAGAAATGTTAAACTCCATGCTGTTAACAGCAGGTATGCCTTCATGTTATTGGGGGGAAGCAGTGAAGACTGCAAATCACATTCTAAATAGGTTGTCGTACTCAAAGTTGGACTTGACTCCTTATGAAATATGGCACAAACATCCTTGTAGGTGTGATACTCTCAAGACATGAGGCTATATCGCTTATGTAAGGATACCAGACCCTTGGAGGCCTAAGGTGAGAACTAAAACTAACACATGCGTGTATTTGAAAGGTGCAGAAGATACTGTTGTCTATCGGTTTCTTGATCTATCAACCAATCAGGTGATAGAATCTCATAACGCAGTATTCTTTGAAAACACGTTTCTCAAAGATAAGGGTATGACCTTACCAGGTCAAAGTGAGATGGTTCAAGAGTCTCCAACAACACCTGAACCCATCTGTTCTGACACTCAACACGTAGTGATTCCTGAGTTAGTCCCACATAGAGAATCTAAAAAAGAGCGAATACCTAAGAGTTTCGATGAGGATTTCGTGACTTACCATGTGGAGGAGGATCCATCATTCTATAAGGAAACGATGAGATCTCGTGACTCATTATTATAGACAGAAACCATAGAGGATGAAATGAATTCTCTACTCCATAACCAAACTTGAAAGGTAGTCGATTTGCCAAAAGGGCTATGGCTGTAGGCTGCAAGTGGGTCTTGAAGAAGGAACTTAATCCTGACAGATTAGTGGCCAAGTATAAAGCACGTTTAGTAGGTAAAAACTTCATTCAAGTAAGTAGAATAGATTACTTTGATATCTACTCACCGGTCGGCCATATGGTTACGATAAGAATTTTTTTTGCTTTAACGTCTATTGAGCGCTATGTGATACATCAAACAGATGTAAAAACAGCTTTTTTAAATGGAGAGCTTACGGGAGAGATCTACATGAACCAACCTGAGGGTTTATAATGAAAGGTCAAGAGAAAAAAGTTTATAAGTTAAATAAATCTCTATATGGTCTAAAACAAACACCAAAGTTATGGCATCAAAAGTTTGATAAAACGATAAAGAGATGTTGTTTTAAGTCAAGTAACTCTGATAGATACCTCTATTATCGTTTCGACTCAAATAAGGTAGCCCTAGTGTGCTTGTATGTAGATGACATGCTTATTTTTGGTTCTGATCTCACAATGGTTAGAGACATCAAAGAAACCTTAATGAAAGAATTTGACATGAAAGATATGAGTGTCGTAGACACTATATTTGAAATGAAAGTAAGTTTTGGAGGGCAAAGATTGATTACCCTTAACCAAACTCACTACAATGGGGATACAGTGAATCTAAGCCGTTTGAGACATCATATGACTATAATAAACGATTGACACCTAATGACGGTGCAACTGTAAATGAACTAGAGTATTCTAGATTGGTTGGTAGTCTCATATATTTGATGACTTGCACTAGACTTAACATAATCTACACGGTAGGCATGTTAACTAGATTCACTAATAATCCAGAAAAAGCTCATTGGGATGTCCTGTTGAGGCTGATGAGATACCTAAGAGGTACTCAAAGTTATGTCCTAATTTATAGAGGTTATCCTTTAACTGTGAAAGGATATTCTGATGCATCTTGATGCTCAAAAGTGGGTGATAGTAAGTCGACTAGTGGATATGTTTTCACACTAGTTATGCCCTCGTCGTTGTCCCAATTGTTTTCATACTTGAACCGCATCCTCCATGGCCCAGCTTTGTTTTTGCTTTGACTTACAACCTGCTTTCTTCATTCTACCATGATCGACACATGATCTGACGACGATGTCAAGGTATGTTGGACGTAAACTGCTGGGAACAAATCTCTCCACTTCATGATCGACTGAGTTTCACTGCCCTGTCTAATCGCACTCGAAGCCATGTATTTCCCCGTACTTTATGAGACCAAGTGAAACGCGATCCTCTGAAGTGTAGATCCTCTAACTCGCATGTAACTAGCGTGTCATAGAACCTCTCCATGAGGCGCGGATTCCGTGCTCCTCCTCCCTGTTTTTCAGAGCTATAAACGATTTCGTTAAAATCCCCTCCACATAGCCATGGCCCAGTGTGTCCCTCTACAAGTTTTTCGAGCAGTGCCCATGCTATGTGTCTGTGCTCCATTCGTGGTTTACAATATAACCCACTAAATCTATTATTTCCTGCTACATTCACAACAATGAAATATTTTGAGAGCTTCCTCAATGTTACTATGATCTCTCTGTGACATAATAGCAAAAGCCCTCTACTCCTACTCTCCGTCTCTACTGATACTCAATTCTGGAATCCAATAGCTCGTTTGATACGCTCCGTTTCTCCTAAGTACAACCTAGTTTCCGAGAAGAACACTAGGTGGGGTTTTGTTCTTTTAAGGATGTCCTCAAGAGTTCAAACTATTTTGGAATTCCTCAACCTCTAAGCTCACCTCGGGCTCATTTGATACTCATTAATCTTAATTAAACCAACTTAAGGATCAAAGTCATCATTCAACTAAGATTCTTCACAAACACTCGTATCCATCATGTGTGTTTTCTCTGGTCCATGTCAAGATCCATAATTTCCATCTATATAGATTATTTCGATAATTTTACCATATTAGTCTTTACTATTCTTCCCCAAGAATGACTCGGTAACTCAATACCATAACCGCAGCAATATAAAAATTTTATAATACTCCTTTATTTGAAAAATGCAAACATAGGGGATTTTTTTTGTAGCGAAATAAACCCAAAAAAAGAAGAAGAAATAATCCCAAACTAAACCCTAAAAAAGAAAAAAAGACAAAGACACCCGACTTGTCTTTCTCAGAGGTATGTCGGGTGTTTCTTCTCTATACCTCTACAAAGTGGTTAGTTTGGGGAAAAATTTTTCCAGCGATTTATTTTGGGAAGTTTTGTATTTTTTTCGTCTCAAAATAAATATAACACTTGTTTTTTTAGGATGTTTCATAATAATTATAATACTATTATATTAAAAATTTTATTTTTGAAAAATATTAAAAAAAATTATTTTTTATTTTATGACACATATACTCACTTCACTATCATTTATTCTCCTCTTTTTTTTTCTCACATATCTTTAAAAATATAAATATTTCTACATTAAAAATTTAATATATACATGAATCCTACGTTTATTAATTTATTGTATTTATTTTATAAGGAATAATTTTTTTTGTTTATTTTAGAAAAAAAATATTCGAGAAAGGGCCGCCCATCCAATAAAGATAGCGTCGGTGCGGGGAAGACCATTCGGCCAGGCCCCCCCGTGTCCTGTTCTCCTCCTCCTCCTTCCCATTGGTCTTCTTTCACCAACCAGACCTTCTGTCACAATTTGCCGTTTGAGCATATCGCCTGCTTCCACACAACCCAAATTGCAAATTCCCTCACTTCTCCTATTCCCTGCACAAATTTACACATAAAGTACTTGTATATATATTCTGGGGCGGTTATTTTGGAGTTGGCACATTATTGCAACTTCTTCCCGTATGATGATAATTGATACATAACAAATCACTCCAGTGTGAAAACAACCCCACGTATCTTTACTTTATCTGCTACAAAAGAAATGCAATTACTTGTCCCTCCTTGTCCCAGCACAGAAGTTCAGAACATACAACTTTCTAAAACATATAAGAATATTTTCGTCAATCATAATAGTGTTATTGTGAAAAGAATTAGGAAATAATTTTTTTTATTATTTATAATAGGCATAAAATTGAATACATCTCGTCTTTTTCTATCTACGATGGGATATCTTGATAATTGTTTTTTGTTTGTTTGATCTATTGAGTTTAAGATGAACCAAAACTCAAAACGATCCAAATACTTATACAATGTAAAATTAATTAACGAATCGTGTCATGAATATATGAGCCTATAAGGGTTTGTGTGACTTGGCTTTGGACAACGCGCTTAAAAGAATGTATAGTTGTGCGACAATATGTTCACCTCGACTAGCAACACAGTCCAAAACACACGAAGTCTAACTGTCTAGGTCATCAAATAGGGTATGAGTGCGTGTGTCAGCATTAACATAACCCACCCTAATCAGTAGAAGGCCAGAAGAGAAGCATCAGGAGGGGCAAATTGGTCAATGAAACATAACAGGTGAGTAGCTCTTGGCTCCTAACTCTAAAATTCAACCTCCTCCTCTCTTTTTCTCTCTCTTCACTTGTCACTCACACAACACAAAGCACACGCAAAACACACATTCATGGATTGGACGCTGAAATTCTTGGAAACAAAAGCAAAATAACCAAAATAATAATACTCCCCCCCCCCCCCCTGGCTACAAATACGATACATGAGGATGATGATGATGAGCAGCGAAAGGTAGTGTGGTGGTAGATGCATGAATAGCAGCAACAGAGACTCCCTTTTTCATCTCTTTCTTTCTTGTTATCTCCAATCTGCCCTTTCTTCGCCACCTTCCCTTTTCCTATTCTTTCAAATAAATACCAACCACAACAACAACCCATCTCCGTCGCCACCCCATCTCCGCCGCCGCCGCCGCCGCAGCAACTTCCCTCCCTCCCTCCTGGTAATAAGTGGGTTCTCTCTGTTTTGTTTCCTCTTGTGATGTTGTTGGTTGTTTTCTTTGGTGATGGGCATCTCAAGAACTGATTTTTTTGTGTTTCTGGGTTGGTTTTGTCGCCATTTTTCGTGCTTCTGTGTTTTTGTTTTACGGGGGTCAAAGTTCTGAGAGGTATAGTTTGTTGAATTGTAATTTGTACCCCCAAAACATAGTTGGCCAACTTATATGGTTCCGCCATTTTATACTGCCCGGATCGATCAATCGTGTTCGATTATCAGGATGGATTATCTTTGTGTTTGTTGATTGCAAATGTTGTGCGCAGAAGGTGATACTTTGGCTGGGAGTTGACTTGTTGGAGACTTAGGACTCCGACACGGAGGCTTTGGTGTTCCCATCTTGTTTCTGTTGATTTCGTAGGTTTTTGATGTTATCTTCATGTTTCCCCTTTTGTCTATATATCCCAGAAGGGATCAACGAGGACTTGATTTTTGGAATTTGTTACAGTTCCTTGTTTACATATGGGTTGGTAATATAGGTACTTATATGCTTCTGGTTGTTTGATTGGTTTTCCTTGTGGGTTTGTCACCCTGAGAAAGGTGACGAGCTTTTTTGCTTTTATAGTTATAAAGAAGAAGAGTTGTCCTCTAACAGCTTTTTGACCAATGGCGACTGTACTGTGCTTTTATTTCTTCCACTTTGAGTGAGTTGTATTCGTCGATTCTCATAGGTTTGGGTTACTTCACTACGTACTGTAATAGCTTTAGGATTGATGCATCTGAGTGACGTCTAGGCCCCGTATAGTGAAACTATCTAATGAAGCAATTCAAGCTACTTGCTCGTATGTCGGGAAACAGTTCACAAGTGTTCTTCTCGAATGTGTAGGTGGTGAGCATCAACTGGAATCATCGCTGTTTTGAGAGCCATTCTGTTATTTATTGTTTGCTATCCACTTACCTGTGTATGTTAATTAATAACTATCACGGAATGGTAATATGTTGACAAAAACATGAATGATATAAAGTTTCCCATATGTTTGAAGAGAAGATCTTGATTGTTGTGGTCTTTTAGGTCCCTATAGTTCCCATCCCATCACTTATGCAGGTGATATACAAAGTTGCAGGAAACTCCTTACCTATTTCTTGATTTATGCAGGTAAACCATGGTGAGCTTAAGACGGCGTAGGCTGTTGGGACTCTGCTCTAGTAAGTATATGATTTGATAACCTCATAGATCAATTGGATTCTTTCCGTAAATTAGACGACATCCAAAGTTAAATCCTCACAAGCTTACATCCCCATTCATGTTTCAGTCGTCACTTCGATTTTTTTTTTCCAAAATAAATGTGGCGTGTACTGGAATTCATCTCGTTATGCTTGACTTAATGGAATTTCGCAAAATGAATGGACCTTTGCAGGAGGACGGAACTTTATCCTCGACCCATTGCCTCCAGTCTTTGACAGTGGCTTTGTTCCTGCAACTGCTGTTCGTTCCTCGATTCCTGTTAGTGTGCATCCAACCCCTTTAGTTGATACAGTTAAGCCAGAAGAGGTATGTGTGACGCTTCAATTCTGCATATATTTGTCTAGGAAAGAATTGGCCTGCGAGTCAAAATGGAGATATTTGTTCTAGGTGTAAAAGAGCTTATAAGCATAAGAGTGCAAGTAGAACAAAAAATATTTACCTTTGTCGATGGGTTAATGAACACCGTCAAAGGCTTCAATTTGTGCACTCATCCATAACATAGAAAGCATTAGTTTGAAGCCATAACTCATCTAGCCCTTTTCAATTGTAAAATTGTTGTTGGAAAATGTAATGGGATGACTATCACAGTGATGCTTCAAGAATATAGTGCTGGACTTTTAAGCACGAAGTTAACGAAAATCACTGAAAAAGTCATGATGTAGATGAAATTCATTGGCATGAATTGACATGAAAACACATAAGGAGTTGCAGTGAAATCCTGGAACTATGACATGGCACACCTGATGTAATATAGGGTATGACTTAAGTTAAAAGGAGTGTTGCTGCTTCAGTCCACTTAGTGTGAGAAGTTGGCTTGTTCTTGATGCTGAGCCGTCAGTGGAAAATGAGAGCTTTAGATAATTACTAAATCAGTCAGACTGGAGGCCGGTGTCCTTCAATACGACAGGTTTGAGGTTTACTTATTTCTATGGTTGTCTAGACTTTTTTAGATGCAAGGGAAGAGGAACTCCTAACTCGTTGCTTTAGTTGTTGTCTGATAGTTTATTGTTGAAATTTTGATTTATCATTAGCTGGTCGAATTTTTCTCGTTGAACGTTTGTTGAACTACATGATAAATGTGAGCTTATTTTACAATGAACCTACTGTCAGGTCACTGCATCCCCAGTAGGGTCTGGTCATGCAATTGCTTCTGTTTCTGGATTGTCAAAGGATCAGATTCAGCAAGAAAATGTTTCTGCCTCTTTCTCGTCGAAAGAACATACAGACCAGCAACATCCGGGTAAATCATTTGATATTAGGACTGTTTTTTCGGCCACTCACCTAACAACTTGGAAAGGGCCAGTTCTGTGAGTGATTAATCAAGTGTATGATGATAGCCTCCCATGTTATTTTCTCTAAACCACCCTGACAGATGAGCACATTTTCAGGGCAGGAATTTAAACGTAGAAAGCGACATCGAAGAAAGAATATACATAACCAAGAACAGTGTGTACTGAGAGGCGTATACTTCAAGAATATGAAGTGGCAGGCGGCAATCAAAGTTGAGAAGAAACAGATTCATTTGGGGACTGTTGGGTCCCAAGAAGAAGCTGCTCGGCTTTATGACAGGTGCATAGTACTTCGCTGATTCTTTTTGACATATAGGAACACTCATCACGAAAAAAAGTTTAGCACTTATCACGATAAAAGGTTAACAGAGCTGAGATCCCATTATGCTTTGTGTACTTTGCATTCCAATTCATACATGTGGTGTCTAGAAAGTAGAAATGGAAGTCTTTTGCTGGAAGATGGAGGTCGTAGTTTTTTGTAGGATGCAGAGAAGGATCTTGAGGTTTCAAGGGATCACTGGTTTACACAGGCCTCCGGGGAGACTCTACAGAGAGTCAATAAATGGAGTTAATGTCCCAGCATACTCTAGAGATGTAGATAGTTTATGATTATATGACTCGAAAGTTCAGGAGGTATTTTTCTCAGGAACTGGACTTGGACATCATACATGATGATTTTGGCGGAGGCTTTCACTTAGTAAGCGTTAATTTCATTAAAAAAGCCACTTACAGGGTTTCTTGATAGTGCATGCCAGAGAATGCTAAACTAACATACACGCATGGCCTGATACAAAATTACACATCATTCACCACTGATTTAAGCACTAGTGCACTGCAGGAACTATATCAGCTTGTCTTGTTACTTGTAGTCTTCTCAAAAACCCTCCTATTGCGTTCTCCCCATAGTTCATACTTCATAGGTCATGGTTGCATTCAATTTCAAACTTCGAATCATGCTTGCTCTTCTGGACTTCCCTCTTGCAATTTTACATAACCAAATCTGCCAAGCATCCCAAGCTAAAGGCTTCTGGTTCAACTTGCCGAAATTCAGCACTCCTTGAACCACCTCTTGGGAGAAAAGACACATATACCATAAGTGATCACAGGTTTCTGCTTGCCAAAGCAAAGTGTTTGATCTAGAGGGTGTGGCTTCTTTCATTCCTGCCGATTATCATGATCTACATGACATAGGGAATAAGACATGAATTATTATAATGTGGCACCGTACTTCTGCAGTTGGTTGCTTTGCCTTCTCATGTTGAAAAATAAAGTAAATGTTAATCGGGGAAGGCATACTTTTAAGAAACTTTGCTCTTGTAAACTAGATTCTGGTCCATTTTTCATCCATAGGGTTGAAGGCCCTGCAAGAAACGAGATACAGAGAAAAGCAATACGATTCCTGTTGCTAGTGCTCCATGAGAACTGCTCGTCCCCGACTCCACTGTCGCCACGTAGTGCTTGCGAGAGTTAGATTCGGTTGCATAGAACAGACTCTGAGCAAGACACTGTTTTGTGTTGTCAATTTTGCCGCTTTATGCAGGAAACTTAACTCTTAAATATGATCCGGGATTAATCAGATTGATCTTTGTTATTGCAGAGCGGCTTTTATGTGTGGAAGGGAGCCAAATTTCGAACTCACAGATGAGGAAAAGCAAGAACTACGTAAATACAAATGGGACGAGTTCTTGGCAATGACTCGCCGCTCTATAACCAGTAAAAGTGGCTTCTTTATCGCTTTCATTGAAGGTGACCTTTTCCTCTTTTTAGAATGTGACACTTTGTTCTGAAATTTAACTTCATAGAAGGCAAGAGACGGCACGGAGTAGGATCACAAGTCAAACCCGAGACTATTTCTCAGAACTCAGAGTCTTCTGATGGTGGCCAAGTCGCCGAAGAGCTCACCTCAGGCTCGGATGAAGCCGAGAAAGAAACGTCTAGCTCTTGAATCATTATATATGAGTCCATAGTTACCACGATACTCAAATTGTTTCTCCATTGAAACAGCATCAAATTTACACCAATAGAGCCCCAATAGTGGCTGAGGTAGCAAAACCATCTTCTGTTGGTGAGCAGATAACATACATATAGCATTTTTGTTGTCAATAAATTTTTCTTTGTTCTACGCAAAACTTTATGACCTTATTGTTGATATTTATTTTTCTTTGTCCCCAAACACGAAGATTATATGGGACGAGAGTATGCAACAGTGCATATTTGCCTGCTTAAAATTTTGGTTGGTGTTTTCTGCGAGAGCTGATGAAGTCGCATGTGCTGTTTTGTTGTTTGTGTTTAGGATCATATGGGTATTGTCTTTGCATCTAGAAGGCAGTACTCTTACTCTCGAGCTTGATCTGTGCATTGCTTTGATTTTCTGTCGAACAACTTATTGCAAGTCTTTCCTTTATGTTGAGACGGTGTCATGTGACTTTGGTCGATGAAACAAGATAGTTCAATCGTGTCGAGGAAACTCTATCTAGATCGGAGTTTGAGAAATCGATACAGTCATATATATAGATCCGAAATTATTTTTTTTATTGTCAATTGATTTTGAAATGAAACTCAAAGATTTAATATAGTATCTGAGCTATCAAATTGTGTGCTGCACAAAGGGTTCAAGATATGGTATCAGAGTCTATCAGGCCTAATGGCTCAATAATCCACGTCATCCAAAAATATATTCATATTTCAGACCCAAAGAAGACATGTTGAGAAAATTCTATCTATATTGGAGTTTAAAAAATCAATACAATCATATATATCAATTTTAGATTATTCCTCTTTTTATCAAGTGATTTTGAGATGGAATCCCAAAATTTTAATATGCTATCAGAGCTATTAAATTGTGTGTTGCAGAATCAAAGGTTCAAAATAGATAGAAATATGAATTTGGTTTCATGCGTCTTATTCATACCTATGAAAAAATTCATATCATTCTCATAAAAACCAATTAACAAGACGAGTGGCCTGTGAATTACATATATATTGGTATGTTTTTTTTCCTCGAAACTCAACATAAGTTTCTCCACACGTCCATTCACGTATGATGCTGTTTTTGGCCCACACATGAACACTTTAGATGGATGATTGGAACACAAGCGATGGTTAGTTCAAAATGTGTGTTTTTGCTCTGCTACGTACCATATTTTACTTTGAGTATATCATGCACTAAATATATTAATCCGTGGTTTTCCGAAACTTCAACATGATTTGCTCCATAGTTTTATATAAATCTTCCTCAAATTAGTTTCCAAAGAACATGATTGATCGATCAGCACTGAGTGTAAGACATTGAACACAGTATCACATTTTTATGTAAAGAAGCAAAGTTGAGTACTAACACAAAAGTAAACATTTAAAGCTCAAAAAGTACTAAATCTATAGTGAACTTGTGATTGAGCCAAAACACGAAGGTAAAGCTTTCAACAGCAATCAATCAAACACTCTTTCTCAATGTTCTTGCCCACACTACACTACACAGTTTGCTTTTTTCAAGCTTTGCATTTTTCCAGCTTCATATGTGTCCAATTGTCTCCCACTCTCTTTCTCCAGCTACAAGTGCTCCATCCTTGCTTTTATTCTCTCTAGCCCCCCCCCTCACCTCTCTCTGTCTCTCTCCATTCATATATCTTTCAATTTCAACACTTGAATTGATCAATGCCAATTCAATTGAATCCATTCACATTCTCAGCAACCCACCAAAACCCCATCTTTCATAGCCTCCTAGCTTTGATTAATTCACTCTATTCAGTATACTCAAACCCAAATGAGAATATGAGAATATGAGTAGACCCATAGAACATTCCCACTTCAAACTCTCAAAAAGCCTGGATCTAGTGATCTAGGAATCAAATTGTCCGATTCTGAGCTCGACCCGTTTCTTGTTGAGGTCTGAATCGATGAGGGTGTTGAGTGAATCGTGGTGTTTCTGCAATGGAGGAGGCAAATCAGAGAGGCTCAAGTCCTCTATTTTCTCCAGCAAAGCTTCTGCCATGGCTAGGGTATTAGTCAGTGGTGGTGAGAAAGGTGAGATCTTTGGCACAGGGTTTCTCATTCACAGGAATCTGTTGCTCACCACTCATGGAAATCTGCCGTCTGTGGCCGCAGCCGAGGCGGCCGAGATCCGACTTCATAATGATGTTGTTGCCACTCTTGTTCCTCACAGGTGAGGTTCTTGGAGTGGAATAATTTTTGTTGATTTTGGTGAAATGGTGTGTGATGCTGCATGTTGGTTGGATGATTGATCTGGGATTGGGATTGGGATTATTGTGCTTGATTCTCCATTTATGGTTGATGAATCGGAGAAATGTCTAGTGGTGGTGTTGAGTATCAGTATGCTGAACAATGAGTCATCAGCTTGAAGAACTAAAGCAAGATTTCGGAAACTGGTTCACTATGTACGGATATACTAGAAACTGGCCGGCAACTAATCGAGTTTAGGATCGATAGAAGAACCCGATTTATGTGTGGCATTGATCAAATCCTTGCATGAATTTTGTTGTTGAGGTCTTGCAATATTGAGTGATGAGGTTGTGACTTGTGATGTTAGATTTGAAGTGGAATAGTGGCTGCTTTTGGATTAGGTTTCGCTTCGATTGGCTGTTGCAAGTCGTGAGATTTGGTGATTTTCAAGTTCATTTGTGCCACTGTGCCACACTTTATCAGAAAACTAATTCCTGACTATTCTGAACTCGAGGCAAATGCATTATGTAAACATCTTAGGTTGATTACTACTTACCACTGAGTGGTAGATATTTGATGAATAGTATTTTGTTGATTCCTATTTACCACCGAGTTATTTACGTTGTTCTGGCTATCTCTGAACAGGTTCTTTATCACTAGCTCTGTTCTTGATCTCACAATCGTGGGTCTAGATTACATGGATGGTGATGCAAGTTCCCAAGGACAACAGCCTCACTTCTTGAAAACTTGTTCAAAGCCGAACCTCGACTTGGGAAATGCGGTCTACCTACTAGGATATATGGGCAAAAAAGACTTGAAAATAGGTGAAGGGAAAGTAGTCATAGCCACTGATAACTTAATAAAACTATCGGCTGATGGAGAGGCGTGGAGCCCTGGATCTTCTGGTTTTGATATGCAGGGCAATCTCGCATTCATGGTCTGTGATCCCATGAAACTCGCGACTTCTCCAAACACCAAATCTTCTTCAACAACTTCTTCCTCAACTTCATCATGGAAGAAGGATTTGCCCATGCAATTTGGGATCCCTATGCCCATCATCTGTGATTGGTT
>JAOVYX010016748.1:0-23840 GCA_035668315.1 Drosera spatulata
CAAATCTTAAATTAATTCAGCTGATCAAGTTAACCTTTTCCCTGTGGGATCGACCCCTACTTCCACTACTACATTTTTACTCATATTTTTAGAGTGAAGTGGGTGCTTATAAATATAAATTTGACGTGCTTGCGACGGCACGCATCAAGGTGAGTTCACTATCTTCTTGTTTTTGGCTTACAAGACAACCCCTTTATAAGCTGCTAAATTGTCAAAGGCGAAGAACCTAGATCCTTTGCACAGATCCTTCACTGGACTCTACTACATCTTCTGTTCTTCAGTGCAGACAGTGAACCGTTCTTCTTCCTGTTCTTCAATTCAGCTCACTTGAACAGTTTTTGAGTTCAGATTGGTTTTGCACACTTTGTACGTTCAATCTCTCGTTCAACAGCCCTGTTCTTAGAGCTCTTTGATCCCCTTTTATAGAATGAGGGAATGAACCCGTGACTGTACTTGACCTGATGGTGACAGCTTGTCACATGTGACTCTTTCACTGATGTTGAAAGCTCATCTTTTTCTGATCCTCCTACTGTCGCTCTTAACCTCAAATCTTCGATGTGATCAATCCTCAGACTTCTACCCCAACCATAGCAACCATCTCCGCTGCACAGCAGTCTGCTGCAACTCAGCCTGCACTCAGTATCGTTGAGACCTCTTCTACACCCAGTCACTGCCGCAACCTTATCTGCACCCAAATCTGATGCAATCCTTTATGCATTACTTTGTTGAACCTTGTCTGCGAGATTAATCCTAGATCGTGAAGTACTTGCAGGACTTTTGTTGTCCATGGATGCCTTAGCTACTTAGCCAAAATTTTCTGTAGTAGTCTGCATCTAGTGGCCCACAATACTCTCCATCTGCGGTCGTCTGCTCTCGAGCAGCTGACCTAGACTGTAGATACCTAACTAATTTCCAGCCTAAGCATACTAACAACATCATGGCTAATATTTCTAAGTTTTCTTCATCAATTTCCATACATCTTGGAGGAATTGCACATTTCTATCACCCCTGCACTAATGTTGATAGATCAGCTTCATTCGGATACTCGTATAGTTTCTCCATACCTTAAATCTTCGATTTGACCAATCCTTTGATCCTTGTCCAATTGGCAACCATCTTTGCTGCTCTCAGTCTGCTGCAACTTAGTCTGCACTCAGTAAGGTTGAGACCTCGTCTGTACCCAATCACTGCTGTAACTTCGTCTGCACTCAGCACTGCTGTAACCTTTTATACATTGTTGTGTTGGCCCTTGTCAACAAGATTGATCCTAGATCCTAAAGCATTTGCAAGCCTTTTGCCGTCCATGCATGTCTTAGCTGCTTTGTTAAAATCTTTTGTAGTGGTCTACATTTGGTGGCCCACAATGCTCTCCATTTGTGGCAGTTTGCTCTTCCGCATCAAACCTAGGCTGCAGATTACTAACTTGATTTCCAACCTAAGCACACTAACTACATCATGGTTAATACCTTTAAGTTTTGTTCATCAATTTCTATAGAAACAAAGGGATTGCACATGGCATAACACACAACTTCTCTGCACCTAAAACACCACAGCAAAATGGTGTGGCTGAGAGGAAAAATAGAACACTAATAGAAATAGCCAGGACAATGCTCACAGATCAAGACTTGTCCAAAAGCTATTGAGCTGAAGTAGTAAACACAGCTTTCTATGTCCTAAATAGGTGCCTCATACACAAGCTGTGTAAGACCCCTATGAATTATGGAAAGGAAAGACACTGAGTGTCAAGTACTTTCACGCATTTGGTTGCAAATGCTACATTCATAACAATGAGAAGAAGCATACAGGAAAATTTGACCCCAAGTTAGAGGAAAGAATGCGCCTATCTAGAATTTGAATAGGTTGCAGACCAGGGCTCATAAGATACAGTAAAGGATGAGCCGTCTGCCCCAAATTCAAAGGAGAAGGAAATCACAGCAAGACAAGAGTCAACTGCCATCTAGCAACAACTAGAGGAGACCTCAATTGATGAACCAAAAGATAAGAGAAGATGGATAAGGGCTCATACTCAGGATGCAATCATCGGAGATAAAGATGCCCCAGTGCATACGAGGAGAGCAACAACAAAAGAGTGCTTGTCTGCACATTACATCTCACAAATGGAACCAAAGACGATCAAGCAGGCTCTTAGTGACTCAAACTCTATAGATGTCATGCAAGAGGAATTAAATAAGTTTCAAATAAATGAAGCATGGTACCTGATCCCCAGACCAAAGAAATATCCAGTGGTTGGCTACAAGTGGGTATTGAGGAACAAAACAGATGAGAATGTGCTAATTATTAGAAACAAAGCCAGATTAGTTGGCAAAGGGTATTCACAGAAGGAAGGAATAGACTTTGATGAAACCTTTGCCCCTATTGCGAGACTTGAAGCCATAAGAATGTTCCTTGTCTATGCTATATATCAAGGATTTAAAGTCTACCAGATGGATGTAAAAAGTGCATTTCTCAATGCCAAACTTCAAGAGGAGGTTTATGTTGAGCAACCACCAGGCTTTGATGATTATGAGCATCCTTATCGTGTCTATCGGATAGATAAAGCCCTATATGGACTGAAACAGGCTCCAAGGAAATGGTATGAAATCCTCTCATCCTTTCTTCGTAATAATGGATTTCAAAGTGGGAAGGTAGACACCACCTTATTCCTTAAGAAACATAAAGATCACATACTCTTAGTGCAGATATACGTTGCTGATATAATTTTTGGATGCACTAATGGTAAATTGTGTAAAATGTTTTTTACACTAATGAAGTTCAAATTTCAAATGAGTTTAACAGGAGAGTTTAAATACTTTCTAGGACTTCAACTACAACAAATGGAGAGTGGAATATTCATAAACCAAGCTAAATACCTCAGAAATACTATAAAGAAGTTTTAGTTTAGAAAATGCAAGTCTCATATAAACCTATAATCTCTACTGCAAAAAAAGATAAAGATGAATATGGAAAACAAATTAACCAAATACTGTATAGAGGAATTATTGGGTCGCTATTATACCTGACTGCTACCAAACCAGGCATCCTCTATTTTGCAAGTATTTTTCCTAGATATCATCTGATCCTAAAGAATCCCACTATAATACAGTCAAGAGCATCCTGTGATATCTCAAAGGAACTCCTGATCTGGGTATATGATATCCTACAGAATAAGATTTTAAACTAATTGGTTATATTCAGATGCAAATTTTGCAGGGTGTACACTTCGTAGAAAAAACAGAAGTGAAACATGTCAATTTTTAGGTGCAAGACTTATATCATAGTTCGGCAAAAAGAAGACGACAGTCTCAACCTGTACTGCAGAGGCTGAGTATATTTCACCAAGGAACTGTACATTAATCTTTTGTGACAACACGTCTGCAATGACTATATTAGAAAATCCTGTTTGTCATTCAAAAACCAAGCACATTGATGTCAAATGTCATTTTATCAGGGATCATGTGCAAAAACGTCACATTAAACTAGAATATATTCCCACAGAAAAACAAATTGTAGAAATTTTTACAAAGCCCCTTGATGAGAGTAGATTTATCCAATTTAGGGATGAGTTGGGTATGATTGATTTGGATGAATATGGTTAAAAAATGCTCTACTACTCTACTGCATAGTGAGAAGCAGACCAGCATTCAAAACCCCTACTGTATTTCTATTTTTAGAAGCAAACAACTATTGTAGTTTTCTATGCCATGATTTACATAACGGTCAGAAAAGTTAATTGTTTCAACGGAAAAATAGGCAATGGTTACTTTCTCATAATTTACAACTGTAACTTTTGGGATTTATAAATACTCGAGGACCTAGAAGCCTTAATACTCTTAGTACTCAAGCCCTCAATTCTCTCTATTACAAAACCCTTGAGGACATCACGTGTTTACACACATCATTTTCTTAATTAAAGTTGCTTTTTTGTGTGAATTTTTATTCTTACTTTGTGTCGTTTTAGTTCCATTTACTATTTAGAGCATTGATACTGTCGTATTTCTTGTTTTCGTTGCAGAGTTGAAGAAATCGAGGCCTTTTTGGTGTAATGAATATTTTCGAGTTTTCAAGAAGATTTTAGAGTTCTTGGAGATGATTTTCATGTTTTACTATCTATCAGAAAGAAAAGGAAACAAATCGGAGCAAAAAAGACCTAAATTGCAAAACTTATGCGAGTTTGAAAATCGGTTGTTTTTGTGACCTTTGGCACGGCCCGCGCGTGTCAGGCATGGCCTATGCGTCATGATTTCCAAAAGTTCCTGAGTACGGGCCGTGCGGGGTGTTTTTCCTTGGCACGGGTCGTGCCTGACCACCGATCTGCAATGCCTATCTTTGCTATTTTGGGGGACGTTAGTTATTTTTCATTTTTCTATAAATACCCACGATGAAATATCATTTTCTACAGAGTTTTTCATTAGGTTTTCCTGAGAAAAGAACCTCCCAATCCGAGAGGACGAATTCCATGGACAACACTGAGAGCAAAGTCAAGGAAGATTGAGATCTAAACTACGCTAAGTTCCACCATTGAAGGGATGATCATCGACCGTCATCTTGACCGATCTCTGTTGGTCTAGTGTTTATTATCTATTTTCTTTATTTGTTGTGGTTTGTAATGATATTTTGTGATCGTTTCATGAATTGTTCATTTCTCATTATGACGGTTGTAGCGTAAATCATTGAGTATGGCTTAGCGATTTAATCTTGTTCATGGATTTTATGAGATGTGATTTTTGAATTCAATAATTTCATATTCAAAACTTATGGTATCATGTTTATGTGTTGATTTATTCCTAATTACTTATTCTATGTATTACGATTGATCACCTTAGTACATAGGAGAAGTAAGTATGCAGTCAAGTCATTCTCTTTTGCTTGATGTTTGTACCAAGTTTATAGGTTGATGACATTCTCTTTTGGTTAACCTATAATCACATGAAAATGAGCATAATATGACGGTAATCTATGTTAGGTCAATATTATGAGGTGTTAGAGAAATATTCATAATGCGACATGTTTAGTCTATGTTACATTCACGTTTAGACATAGAGTTAATGTGTTACTTTGGTTATCGTATGATTTTTGTAACTAATAGCTATATCGACAACTCTCTTTTTTATCGAGCTTAATTACAAACACCTACCATGATAGAACATGAAATGAAAATTATTAGTCTATGATTGAAATCCATGACAAGTGCATATCACAAAGGGCATACGCTCTATCGAACTAGATTAAACTCTCGAGAAAAATCTAAAACTAAGTCAACTTAGTTTAATACATTGCTCTGTTTAATTTTCTGTTTCTTTTCAACAACACATCCCCTAATTTTTGTTTTATGGAGGTTATTGACTGGGAAAATTTCATTAGCTTAATAATCACTAAATAATTTCAACCTTATTATCTATCTCCTCATGGGATCGATACTCCTCATCACTATATTAATTATTAGATCGACACCTCTCATCACTATATTATGTATTTTTAGGGGGAGTTAATTTGCGCGTATTACGACACGTGTCAACCCTAGATTTCAATTCTCACTCTGATTCTCTCTCTCAAACTTGAAGTTTATGACAAAATCAATTTCGAAAATGGGCCAACATTCAAACCAATTCCTCACCATATATGGAAAGACCCAAACCCATCCTTGACCCATAAGGCGGGAAGACAAGGAGGCCAAGAAAATGGAGCAGCAAACGGTGGTCGTTCTTGACTTCAAAACCCTCGAAGACGAACCTGATGAGGTCAAAGAAAATGTAGTACTGATTTAAAATACTGGATTGAAGTATCTGTGTGAACAACCTAACCCTACGAGGATGAGATCATAGACTTTATTCAAAGGGCAAAAGTTGCAGGGGACTTCCAGAAGATAACATACACTTCGAGCAAGAGGATTGGAATTCTTATTACTCTTGAAGACTTTGAGAGACTCTTCAAGGTGTCAAATGAAGGATCGAGAGTAATACCACAATCTGTGGTCGATGATGGGAGGCATGCCATGCTGAATGACGAACACAAGGACGAGGGAATCACAACTATGAAGAAGTTCCTGTCGAAATTGTTTGGCTCATATCGTTCATCATTTGATCCTACTTTTGTCATATATTTAGACGTCTTTGCATGAAAATCTTGAGATTTAAGTCCGGTTTTTCTACATGAGTGAGCTTCATACGTGTTGATATTTTTTTAGGTAAACTGAGCATTAAACGAACGAACAAAGACATATCAAAGAAGAATGATTGAGCTAAGAGCATAACGGGTCAAAGAATGAAGGAACAAAGCATTTTTGAGCTATGAGACACAAAATTCAAAGGGCCCGGGCGCTTTGTCCCTCTACGCCCAGGCGCCACCCCTTGTTTCCCTTCGAAAATTATTGTGAAATGCCCGGGCGCTTTTGTACCTTGCGCCCGGGCGCGTGTCTACGAAATCCCCCATCGATTTGTGTATAAAAAGATCCCTTAGGCTTAATTTTTGCGGGAAAAAAAAAACACTTAACACAAATTTGCTTAGGGTTGGAGCTTCATCTTTAGGAGATTTTGATGGAGAATTGTGTTGCAAACAAGAGGATCTTGATTGGATCTATCAAATTGCATTGGAATTATGCTTGATTCATCTCATTATGATCTTCTTTTTAGTTTGTGTAGATGATGATGGTCATGCAAATGAGGTGTTTGATGATTTGTCTTGATCTCTCCATGATTAGCTAAACTCCTTGTGGGGGTTGTGATATTTTGATGGTTGTGTGGATGTTGTGATTGTTGTAGATCTAGTTGATTCGGATTGGGGTGTTTGTGGTTATGCTTAACGCTTCGACAAATCGATCACTCGTTGTATGATCTATGATATGTATTGATTCCAGAAGGATAGGTAGGCCACTAGCCCGCACGTTGAATGCATGACCGAGAGGTTGCATGCGTGATGTGTGAATCATTTAAGGGAACCCGAGCTTAGACTACTTTGATGTGACGGCCTTTCATCGAGAGATGCTAGAGGCAGCGTTGTGCTAGAGCGAGTCTACGACTCGAGAGAGCTTAGACTTCACCTTAGGACCCGATTGAGATCACTTCGAAACGACTAGATTGACACTTAGCAATTACACACAACCGGAAGACGAAATCATAACCTCTCTCTTCTCCTATATCTTAAACCCGACTCTATCCAAGTTAGATAAGCGCATTTAGCTATTTCGTTAGTTAAATTAGTTAAACATTCAAACCTCTCTACACTCGATTAGTTTTACCCAAGGTTAACTACCATACTTCGATTGCTAGAATACTAGATCCTCGTGGGAACGACATCATTACTCACTTATTACTCGTTACACGACACCTTTGCTTGCGTTTTGACACGACTTACTAGTCATCAAATAACTTCCCATAAACTATTTGCTGGCGTGGTCAAGAAGGTAATTATGTCAAGAGAATTCGTAGAGGGCCAAAATGCAACGGATCAACAGGTGATCATGTGTGCGATTATGACCAAACACAAGGCAAATTAGGCCAAGTTGCTAATGTAACAATTGGCCAAAGCAATCGAAGGCAAGACAATTGCTTTATGGAGGAGTGCTTAGCATCATTCTAATGGATAAGCTCAAGCTATCAGATAAGCTAAGAAGACCATGGACTGTTGTCAAACAGATTGATGTGAAGAAGATAGGCAAACAACCCCTTGGGTTCTCAAAGAAAAGAAAGGAGGTGCAGTCCACAATAGTGTCATATCAACCTCTGAAGGAGGTTGTAGAGAAGGTAAAGGACACGAAGGCCAAATCCTCTTCCAAGGCACAAACTGGAATGGCAATCATCAATGCTCAAGCAATCGAAAAGGCCACAAAGCCAAAACCAAGCAAAAAACAAAGAAACCAGCTCAACCAAAGCCTCCTAAGGTGACCAGAAGAAAACTTGAGATGAACCATCTAATGAGACAGAAGAAGCATCATCAAAGGCTTCTGCAGAAAAGGAGACAATTCAAGAGGAAGAAGTAACTCAACCCATCCAGCAGATAACTACAGACGAGTCAATATCTACTACGGCAGCTGAGACCTCCACACTTGATATTTTCATTGGTGTAGAGATCGCTCCCCTGTCCACTATGGAAAGAGGTGCATCCTCCAAGATGATCCCTCCAAAGGAGCCAGAAGTCTTTCATGATGCCAATCTTGCTATAGAGTTCCTTCAAGCTGGCATAGACCAGAACTTGCAAGATCTAATAATGCAAGCACAACCGAGCTACTTGGAAGTTAGGAAAGGTCCTATGGTGTAGCTAAGACAGGAAATTAGAAAAGGAGATCGAGGATATTGAAACCAATCTATGAAAGTTGCAGACTGAACAACCGATCAGCAATTCAACAGCCCTCAAGATCATCGCCATCACTAAAAATATAGCAGTCGAGACACCAACAACAACAACAATTGCATTGGTTCCAATCTCTACAGGTACAGAATTGGGGTGTCTATAGATGGAGAAACCCTCGACGGCATCAGAGGTCTCAACTACCACTACTACACCATCAAAGCAAAAGAAGTCCCCACATCAATAGCAATTTAAAAGGACGCTATAGATGTAGCCTTGTAAACTACATTGTCCCTTGAGATAAGGGTCACAAGGCACAAAGCCAAGACAAAGGAACTACTTGGAAAACCTTAGAAAGAGGCCATGCTATAGGACTTCAATCGGAGGCACAAGCTCCCACTGAAAGGAAAGAGGAAGGCAGCTCTGAGGAGGCCCAAATTGATTCCATCTGGACCTATAAGAAGATACATAATTAAACCTGATGGAAAAAGATTGAATTAGGGGTTATTGATGGGCTAATAGAAGTAAAGATCGAGCAACTGACCTTGATCCAAAGGAAGGATGCTGCAAAGAAGCAGAGACCAGATGAGCCCCGAATTTTGTTCGGTGGAACTTTAGAAATCAAGGACAACACATTTAAAACAACACGGCATAGACAGGCTCAGCTACAAGCCATAGAGTTTGTTTACACTCTTGAGGTCGAGCCAAAACTAAAAGGGCTTGTTGACAAACATGTGAGGGCAGCATTCCGTGACTTTTTCAACTATCTGTTAAGACCAACAATTGACAGACCACCATCATCAGGAGGTGATGACAACAATGATGATAACCATAGGCGACAAGATGCAGACGACGTCGCAGACGAGGATACAATGATTGATGAAATGGCAAAAGAAAGTGCATATCAATAAGCACAGCAAACATTCCCTCACTTGAGGTTGCAGGCAAAGATCCTATAAATAATGCAATCGAAGCAGACCCATTAACTGCAGAAAAGGCATTTCAAAAGTCTGGCAAGGCAACTCCTCCACCACCACATGAGTTGGAACCACTTCTAGACATCACTCATTACCATTCATCCAGATCAGAAGAAATTGTCATCATAGAAGATCAAGGATTTGAGATGTCTATTGTAGTCTATTTCTCTCTAGGAAATAAGGGAGCATCTTCTCACTTATACTCCCATCTCCAAGGGAGATTTGCCTCAACAGGTTGCATCTGGACAAATGGTATCTCCTTTCAACTTGCAATTCACTTCCACTCTTCCTTTGCACTGTAACCACCTGCTGTAGATCCTCCTTCGATAGGATTTCCACAAGGTTTACTGTATGGGGCAACATCAATTGTTTAAATGACTCCAAGAATGTATGCAAGGACTCTTAAAAAAGCATTGGAGGGAGTAAAACTTGGAACAACACAGGAGCACCACCCTACCACCATCATTGTTTCCCTATCCAAGGACAGGCAATCCTTGGTAGACTCCAACATTCTCGCAATCGAGCACAGACTTCAACATCTAGACCAAGACGTCCACAACATGCATCAATGGACCAAGGACGCCTTTCAAGACTTGCTAGACAAGCTAGAACCTGTGGCATAAGTCTTAGAATCTGAAAGAAATGCCAAGAATTAGTATTTTGTAGATTTTCACAAGGTATGAACTGGCATTGGTCAAGGGCTTCTCAAATAGAAACAGAAGAGCAATGCTATCAATCTTCAATAGTACACATGGAGCTCTTCCAATCTGAGCATACTAAGGAATAAGCAGACGGCCCAAGTCTGCAAACTACTAGCATCTCTTCAAGCCACTCAAAATCAACTTCAAAAGTAAATCCAGAACAACGATAAATGCATCAATTTTCTAGAAACAATAATCCAGGCTGAGATAGCAAAGGCCACTGTAGCCCAACACAGTACAACCACTAAACTCAAGGCCTTGAAGCTAGCGCTAGAGGCTCTCACTACAGCCTTCAACGCTAGGCCACCCCCTCAACATGATGATAACAAAAAGAGGGAGAAGGATGCAAAGGATGCCAAGGAGAAAGACAACAAAGATGATGCAATGAAGCAAAGAAAGAGGATGCTGATTGAGGAAACGTCTACTGCTAAAGGTGAGGAAGCAAATAAACTAAGGAAATCTTTCAAATCTTCCAAGGAACCCTCAAAGTCTCAGGAGGAGGCTTCGCAATCTAGTAGCAAAAACAAGAAGGAAAGGAAGAGGTCAAGGTCCAAGGAGCATCACCATCACCATCACCATCATCATAAGGACAGATCTCCATCTCCGTGGCTCAGACGAGATCACGGTGCAGACTATCATCAGAAGTGCAGCAGAGGAGATAAGGACTATAGGAAATATATAAGTCATAGGTAAATCCATTGACGCCCTGTAAATCCCTTTTTTGCTCTGGACAATTCAAGTTCAGAGAACTTTTTATTAAAAAAAAAAACATTCTTTGTTCAAATTATAAGTTGTTAGTTACCTTGCCTTTTAAAAACATAAAGTTTGGTTATCATCAATTTAGGGGGAGATTGTTAAGAATGTGCAATCCATCTAGATGCATAGAAATTGATGAACAAAATTTTAGACTATGACATGCTTATGGTTAATTGCTTAGGTCGAGAACTAGGTTAGTAAGTTGCAGTCTAGACAAGCATGCAGAGCAGCAGATCACAGTTGAAGGGTCAATGTGGATAACCTAGATACAGACTACTACAAAGGGTTCTAGATAAGCAATTGGGATAAACATGTAAAACAAAAAACCATAAATGCTTCAGGATCTAGGATCGAGATCTTTGGATAAAGGCCAAGTCTGAAATACAGTAGACTGAATGCAACAGAGCTGGCTTGTAGCAAAGATTGAAGCACAACAGACTGGGTGCAGCAGAACTGATGGATAATTGGATCAAAGAAATGGTCATATCGAAGGTTTGAGATTTAAAACTCAGTACGATGTTGAAGACTGTTGTGAGGAGATCTGTCAACATCACTAAGGATTCGCACAGGAGAAAAACAGAATACTGTCAACGTCAGAACAGTGCAATCACGGGTTTTAACTCCCTGAGCCCTATAAAAGGGGATTGATCGAACTCAGAGAAGGTTGACAACGATTGGGAGATTTATTGGCAAGCAAAAACTCTCTCAAAGTAATTGGCAATCGTTCTTAGAGCTATGATTGAAGATCAAAGAAAGAAAGTTCACTAGTGTACATCGAGAACGAATATCTACACCAAAGTCCTTAGAAGAAGATTTGCGCGACGATGTATGTTCTTGCCTTAGGAAGTAGTTTACTCGCAAAGGTGTTTCTCTGTAACCCACAAACAAAGAGATAGTGATGAACTCCCTCTTGTCTTGGCTATACTGGTCACCAAGGGAAGAATTAGGGATTCCCCAGACTATAGGCTGGAAAACCTACTCAGCCTAGAGCTACTACACCACCAACACCACCTCTAGCTACATATACCTGATGCACCTGCTTCACCTTCTATTGAGCCGATTGATTATTCACAATATCAATTGGGTTTTCCAGTTGCCTATCTGGGAGGCTATGACCAGCAATAGCAACCATATTATAAGCCTCATTATTATTAGCCACCTCCACCTCAGCACGATGAGTTTACATCCCGTTCTTACTATGACTGGAGGGCTACGATACAGAGGATAGAGGACAACCAGAGGGCTATTGTAGAGGGGCAGCGACACCAGGGAGATCGTATGGATCTCATAAAAATTAATTAATTTAAGATAATTAATAAAAATCTGCATCACATTATCAAGAATATTAAAATGAAGTCAATCTCAATTCCAACATAAGACAAAATCAACACCCATTAATTAAATTTACTCAAAAGATCAAAGCAATTTAAGAAATATAAGGCATTCATAAACCTAAAAGATAAAAATCACCATATATTTTAGCTTTGAAAATGAATTTCCTTTGATGATATTTTTTTCTCTTTTATTCATCTATGTCTAATTAAATCCACGACTCTCATTTCTTGTAGTTGGCATGTGTGTAAACATGCATCGTTTTCTTAATCAAATTTGCTTGTTTGTGTGAAGTTTTATTGTTAATTTGAGTCTTTTAGTACCTTTTACTATTTAGAGCGTTGATACTGTCGTATTTCTTATTTTCGTTGTAGAGCTGAAGAAATTGAAAGTTTTTGGTGTAATGAATATTTTGGACTGTTTAAAAAGATTTTGGAGTGCTTGAAGATAATTTTCATGTCCTACCATCTACTTGAAAGAGAAGAAAACAAACCGGAGCAAAACGGAGCTAAATTACAAAAGTTATGCGAGTTTGAAAATTGACTGATTTTGTGACCTTTGGCACGGCCACTGCGACATGATTACCAAAAGCTTCTGAGCAAAGGTCGTGCTGAGTGTGTCTGCTTGGCACAGACCGTGCCTGACCAACAATCTGCAATGTTTATCTTCGCTATTTTGGGAAAAATTAGTTATTTTTCAATTCCTTATAAATTCCCAAGACGAAATATCATTTTCCAGAAAGTTTTTCATCACCATTTTTAGAGGAAAGAGCCGTCAATCCAATACGAGACGAGGAATTCCACGGACAACATCGAGCGTTACTTCAAGTAAGATTGAGATGTACGCTACGCTACATTCCAGCATCGAAGGGATTATCATCGGCTGTCATCTAGACCAATCTCTGTTGGTCTAGGGTTTAGTATCTCTCTTCTTTATTCTTTGTGATTTGTAATGACATTTTCTGATCATTTCGTGAATTGTTCATTTCTCATTATGATAGTTGTAGTGTAAAAATTTCAGTATGGCTTAGTGATTTAATCTTGTTCATGAATTTTATGAGACGTGATCTTGCTTTTTAATAGTTTCATATTCATAATTTATGGTAACATTTCATGTGTTGATGATATTCATAATTACTTTTCTATTGTAGTTGGATTAACCATCTAAATATGCTAGATAAGTATGTATGTAGTCAAGCCATTCTTTTTTGGTTAATGATAGTAGCTACTTTATTGGTTAATGTCATTCTCTTTTCGTTAACCTATGATCACATGAATATGTGCATGATATGGCTCTAATCTGTGTTAGATTAATATTGTGAGGTGTTAGAGGAATATCCTTAATGCAACGTACTTGGTGTGTGTTATATTCTTGTTTAGACATAGACTACTTATGTTTGTTTGGTTATGACATGCTTTTATGGTAACCAATAGCTTAATACTCATATTTTAGTGGATATGCTGAAAAGAAGACTAGTTGTTTTGTGCAAGCGGCAACTCTCTGTTTTTCGTAGCTAATTACCAAAGCTTACCATAATAGAACATGAGATGAAAATTATTAGTCAATGATTAAAATCCATGACAAGCAAAGATCACAAAGGCCATACACTTTATTGAAGTTGATTAAATTCTCAAGAAAAACTGAAAAGTGAACCATCTTGGTTTATTATATTGCTTTGTTTAATTTTCGTTTTCTTCAACTATCCCCTCTCCCCACTTCCCATTTTAATTTCGTTGAAAATTATGAAGATCGGTTAAATTATTTTATAAGGTAAATCTGTTTCTTGTGAGTTCGACCCATACTCATCACTGCTACATAAATTTTTTTGTTAAGAACTAGTGTTGTCAAATTTTGGCATTGTTGCCTGATGTGTGCATAAACACGCATCATTTCTTTACTTTCAATTCTCATTTTGTTTCCTTTGTATCGTCTATTTTATGTGTTTAGTGTCGTTTTTGGTCTGGAATGTTGGTACTGCTGTTTATTTGTGCTTTTCGCAGATAAGCATGGATTTTGGACGAGAAATGATCAAGGCAAAGATTGGATGAGAGCTTGTCAAAGAGTTTAAAGTCAAATGTTGATGTATTCGGGATTTCACGTGTTTCGAGGAGAGTAGCAGCTGGATTTCACGTCGTTGCTGTTGGTTTTATGTGTTGGTATGGAGTTTTAGGTGTTGGATTGATGTTAGATGATGTTTAAAGGTGTATTAAGGTGTTTGTAAAGTGTTGTGCGCATTCTTTACTAGAGGGAGCAGCGTCGCGGGTAGAGGACAGACGTCGCTGGCATGACAAGGTTGTTGCGGCTGTGACACAAGCAATTTAAGTGGTCGCGGCCGCGACAATGGTGAAGCCAAGGAGATTAAATTCTGTTCGATTACAGAATAAATCAGAGACGTCCGATCGATTTTTAATCATTTTTTCTCCTATAAATACACCATTTAGGGGTGAAAAACGTGCTGGAAGATCAGAGGACGATCAGAGAGAACTAGATACGACGCAAGGGTTGAAGAGAGACGCCGCCTCCACACTTTTTCATCTTTCTAGCTCGTTACGGCTTGGATTTGGGCGACGTTTGTTTTGTTCTTCATCATTTCGCTTACACTACCTTGTGGATCTTCATTTGCGCTGTAACACTCTCATTTTCAGATTGTTTCAATTCTGCCAAAAATTCTCTTAAATACAAAATTTCTCGTTATGATTTTTTTTCTTTTTTTTATCATCGAATAGTTATAATTTTTCTAATTTTATTAGATTTACATTTAGTTAGATTTAGATTAAGTCGCACAATCAAAAACCCTTTCCACGAGCTTCAGAAGGATCAAAAACACGACACAGCTTTAATCGATAAGGAAAGCTTGGAAACATGAGACTTACTAGCATGACCAGAAGAAATCAAGAATAAACCAAAGATCAACATCAAAACACAAGCACAACTACCCCTTTTACTCTGTTTCATCATTTGTTGTCTTACAAATATCGATCTCTTTTTATATATAATAACAAAAAGTATCATCATTATAATACAAAAAACAAATATAATATTAAATGAATAGAAGTACAAATTACATTGCAAACAAAAAACAACATGTTAGGATTTGTTTACATCATAAAAATACCTAGGCACAGTGTTTACACAAAACAAGCGCACTACTTCATTCAACCAACGCACCAGTATTAACAAACAGTGTGCCTGTTGTTTGTTTTTGAAAAAAAAAAAAGCATTGTACAAATACGTAAACAAAATTTATAACATGATATCCATAAAATTAAAAAAAACATGAATTTTTATTTTTGAGAAAAAAATAAGAAAATTGAACTAACACATTATTTCATTGTACTGGCGTAGTGTTTGAAACAGTGCGTTTCAAACACGTGCCAGCATAAATGCAACATTGTGCCACTTCAATTTTCTCAGAAAAATTGCTAAAAAAAAAACAAGATTGTAAACATTGAGATGACCGGTGATCATCGTCATCAAATAAATTAGTATCTCATTCTTTATCTAAACTCCTTCTTGAACCATATCGAAAGCCATCCAAGCTTGAACATCTTCTAGCATTGTCAGTAGCTATTCTTATAAACTTTCAAGATCAAATAGCCACAGAATCTCACACTTCCTAGATCAAAAACTCAAATTGATAATCGAATTAGAGTTTCGTTCTTGTTACTTCGATCGATGATTCGATTCCTCAACCGAGGATCGACGGAGATGGAACGGACAAGATCGAGGTCGATGGTGGTGGTCGTGGTCGTGGTGGTGGCGGTGATGCGATACGGAGATTGAAGAAGTTTGGGGAGGGAGATGAGAGTTGTATCAAATGGGAAATATTTTATCGAGTCATATGAATTGAAAATTATTTTGTAAAAAAATATATACTAGGAGAATAATCTATATTTTTTATCGTCGAATAGTTATAATTTATTTAATTTCATTAGATTTAGATATTGTTTTATTAAAGTGCTTACCAAAAAGGTTCCGAAAACAAATTTTATTTATCAATAAGTGATACACATGTTTTATTTTACCAATAAGTTCTAAATCATAATTTATATTCTAATTTGTCCTTGTATAGAAATTAAGGAAACATAATATCGACTCATATCTACTAATCTAAGAAAACAAATTATTTCAAATCTAATTACATTTCACACCACAACACTAATGTTTCACCCTAAACCCTAACACTAGGAAAACATAGTCGTCGTCGTCGACCAAGACATCGAAGATGATAGTGCGACCATCTTCCCACACAATGCACTTCGTCGTCGTCATCTTCATCGACCAATCCATCAAACAGGGTGACCATCTTCTCAAACAATACGTTTCGTTGTTGTCGTCATTGACACACCTACCAAAGATGATAGGACGACCATCTTCGCAAACACAGCTCCCACCGCCATTGATCCCCTTACAGTTCGACCAACAATATGACAATACCGTCACAGTGCGCATGTAATGAAAAACAATACGCCATCCTTACTACTCTTTTCTGCTCAATCAATCTCTTCTCTTCTCCAAGAAACAATACGATCATTTGAAGTATGGAGGAACGGTGTGTCTAGATTGAAATTGCAAAGGGGTGTTTGCACCATTGTCTCTCCATCAACGTCCCCGTCTCGAAGAAATAGTGCGACCATTTGAAAAATCGAGTCACCTTGTACTCACCCTCTGTTGCTGCGGTCTCCGATCTCTACGTCTTGAATTCACACGAAATCCATGCAGATTGCGTATCGTGAGCTCAAGCAAGGACAAGAAGGGGGGGTGAGGAAGTGGATCCGAATCGCCTTCACCTCATCGCTTTGCTGCTCCTGTCTCCGATCTCCGCATCTCGAATTCGTATCCAGTCGAGGCAGATTGAGTGTCGGGAGCTCGATTGGTGACACGAAGAGGGGGGGAGTGTAGTCAGGTTCGAGCAAGGGACGATTGGAGAGGATGATGTATGGTGTGGGAGCAGAGGGCGACGATCGAGTGGAGGAGACGGGTTAAAAAAATATTAGGGTTATGTATATATATAAACTAAGGGAAGGGGAAATCAGGGATGCGAAATTTTTTTAGAACCAATTGGTAATTAAAATCTTTGAGTATTTTGAATGGTAAGTAAGATCAAAAAGTGACACTATTCGATAATTCTCACTTTTAATTTTTGGTTTTTCATTACTAATTTGGATATATATTTAGATAAAAATTCTTTTAAGTTCAAAAATTCTCGTTATGATTTTATTTCATTTTTTTTGTAATATTTACCCAAAAATACAAAATACTGAGAAATAATTCAAAATCGTACACAAGAAAAATATTCCAAAAAATGATAAATTCTGAAATAGAGCGTCTAAACAATTCCTATAGTTTTCATGAAATAGAGTGTCGGGTTTGTGAAACAAAGCGCCATTAGCAATTCCACACTTTTGAATGGTATATTTTTTGAATTATTTTTTCGCATGTATCTTTTTGTAATATTTTCTTTCTTTTTATTGTTTTAGGTAATATTTTTTATTGTTATCATCGAATAGTTATGATTTTTATAGTTCCATTAGATTTAGATTTAGCTAGATTTTGTTTGTATAAGTGTTTCTTTTTTTTAATTACAAATTTTGATTTCTATTAAGATATTAGATGCTCTAGATTTTATTATTATTCCCCTTTGTCTAGATTTCACCTTGAAATAATTTTTATTTTTCAATTTTTTCTTTATTAGATTCTGTTGATCAGTTAAAGAATGTAATTTATGTTGTAAATATATTTAATTTTTGTTTTTTTCTTTTTATAAATACTTATTTCGTATTAAAGTATTGCAAATTTTATTTTATGAAATATTTTTTAATTTTCTTTTTTTAATTTTATAAATATTTGTTTAAGATTAAAGTATTAAAAGATTTATTTCTTAAAGATTTTTTAAATTTTGATTTTTTTATAAATATTTATTTTGACATTAAAATTGATGACATCCCGAGGGACGCCATGACATACCATCGAAAGCCTTTGGGTAATATATTATAAATTATAGTATACTATACTATATTATGTTGTGTTGTATTCCATTGCATTAGATAAGATAATAGATTAGTTCTAAATGTCCTTGTGTTTTTTCCTTCTTCAGTTTTTTTTCTTCTTTTTTTTTTCTGGTTATATATAATCTCTTTTTATTCAATAGAACTAGTACCTTGTGTTTTTAGAACTAATTTATTAGTCATGGTGTATGGTTTGTTGGAACAGGGGGAGGAATGGATTGGTGTGTTCCGGATTTATGGGAAAAAAGTTACTTCGCTTGCTCGCTTAACCGGAATACGCTATAGTCCCATGAATCATTTCCTGCAAAAATCAGGAATCATATTCCCTCCCCAGGGGCAAGGAATAGAGCACTCAGACCGGAATAGGAACGAAACACTGTTCATCATCTTTCCTCTGTCCTCTTCTCCCTTTCCTCTGCTTCTCTGCCTCTTATGCATCTTCGATTCACAATCACGACGCACTCCCTGCTATCAAGTTCACAACATATCATGAACCCATGTCACATCAATGAATATCATAGTCACTAAAATACGGAATGATAAAAATACGATACGAGTATTTTACGTGTATAATATGTGAGGATGAAAAAAATTAGAGATACAAAAACGGCCCAAAAAAATATGAACGTTAAAAATACGGTACATGTATATACGAGTATAATACGTCATGTCATGAAAAATAAGGGATAAAAAATACGGTATACTTTTTCATATTTTCCCATATTTTATTTAATTTATAGCATGATAAAACTAAATTTATATGAAAGTCACAAATATGAATCGATAATAATATTCATTCATAATCGAAAAATTAAAAAAAATAGCGTTTAAAGATGAGTAGTTATTCCAAAATAGTATTCTAACAAACTGAATTAGATAGAATAAACTAACTTCATAAAATAAATGATAATGTATGTATTTAGACATTATCATACAATAAAAAAATTACATATATGCATTTCAAGAAAAAGAGATATGTGTGTGTCATTTGTGTATGTGTGAGAGAGAAAATGACGTTGTTGGTCAGCCGCAACAATAGCAAAATATGGAGTATTTCCCAAGTTAAGCAGCTATTGCTGCTGCACATTGCATCAAATTTACAATCCCTTTGAATATACTTTACTTCTCTTAAGATGAAACATTATTTTATGAATGAAGTACGTGAATTTAAAGTCTTTTATATTATTTTAATCATTTTAATGACAAACCAATCAAATGTTTAAGTGAATAAGTTATAAAATTTAAAATTGATCTTCCTAAGAAAAAAGTATTGACATTTATATCAAACGTATAATACGAATAACGTATAAAATGTGCATCAAACGTTGGCACGAAAAAAAACACGTATTTTCACATATTTTTCGATAATGAATGGCAAAACGTGTTTTTTTCAAAAAAAAAAATGAACGATACGTATATTATACGCATTCTTGTTAACTGTGTCAATGATAGAGGTGCATCCTTCTTTGTCAAATTCCTCCTCTATAATAACAATTTTAAATCTTTTCCCATCAAACCGCTTCAAATTTTAAGAACTCCTAAACCCTAAAAACACAAATTGAATATGAGGAACAATCGGGTAATTGGCAAATTGGTGATTCTTACTCTGATGGACACCATATACTCAAACTAGAAGTTGGATTTGTGAATCGATTGATTGAATTGCGACTGCTACAGAAAACTATGCGGGTTGAGCCCATGAAAGAGAAACGTCCCTTTTTATTTTTTGTAATTTTTTTCTTTCTTTTTTTCATTGAATTCCATTCCATAGTTATCCAAACACATGTACACATGATGCAACTACCTATTACATTACCTTCTTTTTTTTTCTTAATACGAGGGTTTCCGGACCAACTCGCGCGCACCTCAACTAATCCGCCGGACACTGACAAGGCATCCCCCCCCCACCAGTATCGGTTAAACCTTTGAGTAAAGTCAACGAGAATGGTCAACCTATATTTTGAGGCTAGTGGGATTCAAACCCAATACCTTCAAGAAGAAGGTTGAGTTGAATACCATTAGACCAACCCAAGTTGGTTTATTACATTACCTTCTTGATTCCTAAGACATTCAAAAAAATAACCTATTAGCGACAACCTTTATATTTTTTGTCGTTAATTAGCGACAAAAAAGCCCACATTTCGTCGCAAATAAAGATTAGCGACAAATATTGTGACGATCGCAAAACAGCGATGGTTTCGTCGCAAAACAGCGACTCCAACGCAGTCTCCGTCGCTAATTTGCGATTATCAGAATTTTCCGTCGCTAAATCTGTACTATCCCCAACAAGAACACACCCAAATCTCATTTCCCCATCGTTCGTACGAACACCCCGAACACGCCATCGTCGTCTCTGCACCGCTGTCCATGATCTCCGGCCTCGCCTCTCCTCTCCTCTCCCACACTCACCTCGTCGCCCCTCTCCTCGCCCCGCCTCGTCGGTCTCAGGCGAACTCCGACGAGCTAAGACGAACTCCAACGAGGCAGAAGGAAGGCAACCCGCAGCCACCCCATAACCAATTTCGTATTCCTGTAGCATCAAACCCTAACCTCTAATCTATAAATTTTTTTAACCTAATGTCTAAATTTCTTTAACCTGGTTTCATTTCTTTAACCTAATAGCCGAGATTATCCCATTTTTTAAGACTTGGGTGAATTTGCCCATGACTGTTGGGATCATGCTGTTGTATTCAAACTTGGCTGATGTTTTCAAATTCGTGGTTGTAGATATTTTGTGGCTCCTTGATTCATTTCAACTGTTTCTTTTAGAATCGAATCCGTACCATATCTGTTCCAACTTCCAAGAGCTAATTCTTTGATTCCGACACATGATTTGGTATTCTCATTGCTACCGGTCGTAGATGCAAAGCTATGAACATTTTTTTTCCATGGTTAGCATCTCCTGGTATGAGGATTTAGAGTCTCTTGATGTTCTTGATAGGTTCTGTTTCAGGTTTTGTGAAGAACTATACTTTGCCTTCATAAGTGCTTTACTTCTCTACTAGAGAAAGCATTGTACAATTCATATGTTTGTGTAGTTCCTGTAAGCAGAAATACTAATTCACCTATCTTCCTTGTTATGTGTTGTCATGAAGCAGTCATTTTGTCTAAGTAAGAGTCTTTTCTTTGTGTAATGCCCTGATGCTAGCTACGCTCATAGGACTAGTTCCTATTCTTGTTTTTTCCTTTCTCCTAATACTGTAAGAATCCCTCTTGTTTTTAATCTCATGCTTCACTGAAAGGGATAGGATTTGCCTTAACTCTAATCCAAAATACGCAGTTCCCTGTTTCGGATCTATGGTCTAATGTTATAAATTGTTTAGGTTTTTCAGTTTCCTTGTTATACAGTGTTAATCACCATGTACGGTGTAGAAGTGTATACTGTAGTTACGGGTTATGAGTGACTTAGAGATCAAGAGATTTCCAAGGAAGGAATTGAATAATTTCGGTTCCTGGATGATAGTCTTAGAAATTACCTTGGGGGGGGGGGGGTTAATAGGGTATCTCAAAAATTTGACCCGGCAGCACAGCAAAGCTATTGGCTAGACTGCAGCACCTGAGTCTGCTGCAGTTAGTCGAAGTTCTATAGTTGAGACTTTAGCTTTGAAAAGGTTGTCTCTTTGGACCTTTCGAGATCTACTTAACAGTTTAGAAATGAAGAGCAGTGCAGAAATATAAATAACACATGATTTATACTGGTTTAAACACCTGTTACCAAAAAGTAACAGGAGCTTAGTCGAGTCTTTTCTTGGTGATCAGTGTAGTCAAGCCAAGACGATGTTCACTATCTTATTGTTTGTGCTTTACAAGAAAACCCCTTTACAACAAGACTCTTCTTGCTATTGGATGAAGAACCTAGATCTTGCAGTGCTCTGCTGCAGTTGTTGTTCTTCATTTATAGACTAGTGAACCTTCCTCAGAAATCCGGAATCTTCAATTCAGATCGTGCACAGCAAGTCTCCAAGGCTTTTCTTTCTTTGAAAGCTCTCAAATAATATTCAAAGTTTTCTCAGAATCGTCATCACCCAACTCCTGTGCACTATGTCTTTCACTCTATAGGCTCAGGGGACCAAAACCCGTCACTGTACGATCTGATAGTGACACTTTTGTCCTCTACCGCAGTAGACTGACCTGGCTTCACCTTTTCTGATCCTGTACACATCACCATTGTCTCACCTTCTCGTTTTTTACCCCTTCCTTGTTCCTTTTCATTCCAACATAACTTATACTACACCCAAACTCATGCACCAGGTCTATTACACGCCTCTGCTGCATAGCCTCTCTTGCAGTCTTTGTCGTCAGCCTCTGCTGCACCCTTAGCTGCATGAGCTCTTTTGCACAGTCTTCATATCCAGCCTTTCTGCAACTTCACTTGCACCAAGTACTGTAGCCACTCTGCTGCAACTCAGCTCCCACTCAACACCTTCCAGACCTCATCTGCTCAGCCTGCTAGTGTAGCATCGTCTGTACCCAGCACTGCACTCAATCTTCTACAATTCAACTTCCATACTTGCACTGCGATATGACTCATTTCACTTTGCTGGTAGAACTGGCATTGAGCAACGGAATGATCCTAGATCATGAGAACTCCGAGACACTTTTGTTGTGGTATGCATCTGATCTTTGGCATGTAATCTTGTAGCCCCTGGTAGTATGCATAGCCCTCGTCTGCCTGCCTCTACTGCACGACCTCTGGCCCCTAGTCTGCAACTACCTAACTAACTATTACAGCTATCTATTGCATACATAATTTCTTTTTAAGTTTTGTTTATCAATTTCTATACAAACGGAGGGATTGCACATTCCTATCACTGGATATGCTTGCCAGTCAAGTATTTCCGCAATAAAATCATATTTACACATTTAGTGTGAGGGCAAGGGAATATTTATGGGTCAAGGTCAAGTCTTGGGATTCATGTTTCTATATTGGCTTTGTCATTTTATCGTTCATACTATGATTTGCCAATACTTTCCTTGCCTGCTTTGCAAATTGTTCTGGTTTGTAATTTTTTTTTTGCCATGTCAGGCGCTGCAAAAAAATAGCCTATTAGCGACAACCTTTATGTTTTCTGTCGTTAATTAGCGGCAAAAAACCTCACATTTAAATCGAAATAAAGTTTAACGACAGATTTCGTAGATTAGTCTTATTTTCCAAGAATATCAGCCCATGATAACTGTGAACTGTTAGCCTACTTTGGGTGATGCGTATCATATTGACATCTTTCCTCCTTGTATTATCACTACAAAAAAAATCAATATATAGCGACGAAAATATCTAGCGACGGAATAAATCCGTCTCCATTTTTTACAATTAACGACGGATTCCGTCGCTAAGTATATTTCCCAAAAAAAAAACACAAAAAACATTTAGCGACGGAAAAGTCAACGTCCGTCGCTGAATTATAAAACCCAAATAATTTAAATTGTAGCACTAAATAAATGAAATTGAAATTAAATATAATTAGCGACGGATTCCGTCGCGGAGTAATCTTGAGGTTAATTCTAACGACGGACCCGTCGCTAAAATAATCTTAAATTAGGGGGGTTTAAAAATTCCTTATGTATCACATTATATTTAGCGACGGATTCCGTCGCTACCAGAGTATTCTTAAATTATTAGAGACGGATTCCGTAGGTAAACTTGTTTTTGTTAAATTAGAATACGTTATTTAAGGTTTATACATACATGCTTATCATATAGAATAATGAATATAACATTCTTACATCAAAACACATAAATTGATATAGAAAAAAAAACACTTATATATTTTACAAAAATTATA
>JAOVYX010016749.1:0-23840 GCA_035668315.1 Drosera spatulata
CTCCTGATCGCCACGCAAAATATTGGAAAGACATGAAACTAAACTATCTATTTAAAATAAAAATAGAAAATCAGCAATACAAACAAAAAACAACTCATTTTACGCAATAATATATATTTATTTATACAGAAAATCTTAAATACTGCACTAATTGAAACATGAAACAAATTCTGAAAAAATTTTCTTTTTTTATTTTTTATTTATGTTCCATCCATTTAAAAAATAATAATCGAAACCAAATAGTTCTGTTTCATTAGTCAATAAACCGAAAAAATAAAATTAAAAACAATAACGATACCAAGTTAGTCCTTAATGATCATTATGGATGATTCACAGTTGCCAAAAACTAGAAAGAAACCATGGGAAATATACTAGCCAGGAGATCACATCAATATATTTTTGAAACCCACAAATTTCATGATCTTGCATAAAATATTATGGAATCTCATGACATTTTGATAATTATGAGAAATTTTATAAGGTATGTAAGATTGTTATCTTTGGATATTTATCTCATCGATATACAACATTAATAGAGTTCAAATAAATAATAAAGAAGTTACAAAACTATTCTCATATCTTTTTATTTAAATCTGTTATCAGCCACATAGAGTTATCTTAATTTTTTAATATGTGAATAAATTTTTGTTATTAAGTGATAGATAAATTTTAAAAAGTGAAATAATACATCAATCAATACATATCTAGGTTTAGAAAGTTTCATGGTCTTTCATACTCCCTCCGTTTCAAAATATAGGAAATGGTTTGATCCGATATGCGCATTTATGTATTTTTGGTATTTTTTTGTGTATTTTTTTTAAGTTTTGAGATATGTTGTAAATACGTTGTGTAAAATATTTTTTTTAATGTTTTTCAAATATTTATGGTATGAATAATTTTGTGTATATATACATAGATTGAATTGATTTAAATAGATATGATAGATCATGGATGACATCCCATCGTCTAGTCGTCTCGCATACTATCAAATGATTTCGTATATTTATATATATATATATATAATAGATAATTGATTAAATTATTAACTTGTTATAATTTAGTATTAAAAATTATTTTTGATCCAAATTATAGAATTATCATCCCAATATTTAAATTCCAAATTTAATTAATTTTCTAATTGTTGGGGATTAATTTGATTTGAAAAAGTAAAAGATGATTTTTTTTTTTAATGGGTGACAAAAATGAGTGCACTCAAATTTTGTTTTAAATTTGGCATAATGTTTGATCAAGTTCTATAATTGCACAAGTTATTACTCATGATTGGGGTTGGTGCTTTTTGTGCTAAATTATTGCTGGTTGAGCCTTCAACCCTAGGTGGATTAATTGTATTTTTACTCAGCCCAGCCCAAGAGGATCCTAAAATTGGTTATCTTCAACCTTTGGTAACCCTAATTTTTTCCTCATAGTTATGCCGACTGAAACACAGAGACAGAAAAGCTCTACTTCGCTGCACGACCCAACCCTGATCGGCATCCCCCTGAAACCAAGGAGGGGTCAATTGATCCGCCCCTGAAATCCGGATTGATTTTGGGAGGAGATGAGATCGTGAGCTGAAAATAATCCAGTAGTCGAATACTTATCCGACGGGGTCAATTTTCGTGGATTGATTTTGAAGACTATCACGTGTCTACTTTCGTGGATTTCGACCTGAAATTGGTAGCTCTCAAAGCTTCTCCCGCCGTAGTCCGCGTTGATTGTTATATGCCTGCTTCGGACGATGAAGATGAAGATGCAGATGCAGATGATGACTCTGAGGCAACGGTGTGTTGTTTCTGGAACTGTTATCTCTTGCGACAAACGCGAGGGTGACGACGGTGTGTGGATTGCTACCGTTCTTACCAGTGCGAGCATCACCACTGATCCCAAAGTGCTAAAGGTTTTATTGAATTTTTTTTTATATACATATCAGAATAATGAATGCTTCATCTTGAGTTGCATCAATGTCATGGATTGCAATTGGACTCAGGTTAACTCAACTCAACAAACTACTCTACACTTATCGACACATAACAAAATTTATCTTTCTTGTTGGTCTAGCTATACATGTGATGGAAGTTTATTTGGAAGCAATTGATTTATGTTCTTGCTAGTTATTGTAGACATCAGAAGTAGCTTGATATGATTTTCCTTTTTGGGTTTTGTAGGTCAAGGTTTGCTGGGAGGATAGTGTTGATTTTGATGCTGAAGTCGCTGCATTCGATATACTTTATGACATTGCACTCCTCAACGTATATTTGGAGTCTCCTGTGCCAGTTGCAATTCTACGTGGCTTAAACATTGTGGATTCGACCCTCTCTCCTGCTCTTTCCCGTCATTCAACCCTGCGTAACATCCATCTTGGAGACATAGTAGTATCCTTGGGTCGTTATCGCGCTGCAGGCGCTAGACTTCTGGCTTCATTTGGTGAATTCCGCCTCTGGTACTTGTTGAATGTCTTTTTTAATGTCATTTTGTTTGATCTGATTGCTCTCAAGTTGTATTAATAGTAGAGAAGTTTCAGGATTGCTTTCTGGTAAATACAACAATAATCAATTTTTTTCTCCAAACACACTTTCATCGCACTTGCTGGGCCTTGACAGATGCTTTCTTCTTTTTTGTAGCACTAACCGGTTTAAATTAGATTGCCATGGGTTTCTGTGGTCAACCTGTGAGATATCTCCGGTACTACATCCTATCCTTGCTTGTTGTGCTTAATTCTATCCCATTGAGTAGCTTAAGCCTTTGTTGTATTTGATTTGTATGAAATCCAAAAAAAGAAAAAAGAAAAAAAAGATTTGTTGAAGTGCATCGGATTTGACGATACTGCAGAAGTATTGAGATCTGTATGTTTATGCCAGTATGTCCTGATATCATACTGACACATTGATCATCTATTTCATCATCGGTTTAAAGTTTGAAACTCAATAGCTCATCAAGTGAAGCCCTACACTTGTTGAATAAAGGTTTATGAGCGTTAGAATCGTGGCTATAATAATTGTATGCTATCATCTAAACTTGATTGTTTATTAAAATATCATGAATCTACCTCTTCCAACTTCACTTATAGCATAATCAAATTTTCCTGATATTGCTGTTGTTTCTTTTATGGACACTATATTTTTTGTCTATTTTTTTTTTTTCATATTTCTTCGCTTTCAGTTCCAAGAGTAGCTAGGCTGTTCTTATAGAGTAATGAATGTGTTATTTGTGCTGTTGCTTTTATGCTTTTGATGTAATTGACATATTGGTTTATTATATGAGCATCTAATGACAAATTTAACGACTTTCCACAGGTTCAACTGGGAGGACCTTTTTTCAATAGAGATGGCGAAGTCATTGGAGTAAATTTTAAAATCGGGGCTTTTTTACCTATCAATATAATTTCAAGATGCTTGGCAAGATTGAAAAAGCATGAGTATGTTAGGTTTCACTTAACAGAACTCATTTGTGTTTCTTATTGATACTGAGATAAGGTTTTATTGGACCGCATATATTGAAGTTTTCAATGCTGGTTTATTTACCATTCTTCTGCATGTTGACATTTTCCCATGATATCTCCAGGCTGGACAAGGGTCTTATTATCTCCACTAGACACTTCAAGAGTTTGAAGCTTTTTTTGTGGCCGTAGGTGATACAGTTTGAAGCGACTATCCAAAGGGGTGCAAATTATCTAGACTAGGGGTTTCTTTTCAATGTGATGGTGTGATGTACGAAACAAGGGGAAAACGAGCAAATGCCAAAGTACCCACATGAAATTAGGCGTGCATATTTAAAATCAACCGTTACGATTAAATTTTCGTGAGAAAAAGTATTTTAGAATGTGTGTGAGCCTGATGATAATTATATCGTAAAAATATTTGGCCCTCAATACCATAGCTTCTATGGTATGTTTTTATCTCGATAGATAGATTTAAGTAGACTTCTCACGAACATGAGTATGTCAAGACTCAAGACGAATGCACTAAAGCCATATAATATAGTTGATTTGGCCAATCCCGTCACAGACAATGACTAAATCTAGTGTTAACCGAACATCCTATTATCCTTACTCATAAGAGTATCTAATAGTATTTGAAATGAAGAAGAAATTGACAAAAAAAAAAAAAAAAAGAAGAAGAAGAAAATGGGAGAGTAAAGAAGCCCTAAAAAAAGGGGAGAGTAACCAATCCCAAAAGAAATGAAGAAGGCCCTAAAGAAGCGAGGTCAAGATCATAGCCCTAAAGAAGCCCCGAACTCGCACAGTTGATCGAAGATGGGAGAGTATGCATCCTATTTGTTTAACCCATTTAATTTGATTGATAAAACCTATGTCCTTTTGGAAACATAATCACTTTTTTGAGTAGAAGATATTGTTTTTTAATCTTCTGTTCAAGTTCTTTTGCTAATCGTGTACGGCTGCCAGCTGGTTCTGTAACTTGTAAGCATTGCCAATTGGCAATTATCTTCCCTGGTTCTGCTTTTTATTAATATATGCATGTGAATTCCCTTAGTTCTCATGCCTGTAAATTCCGAAGTCTCTCTCTCTTCTCTCTCTCTCTTTTTTAATCTCCCCTAAGTTAGCTTATAGGAACTTGTATTCTGATGCAGAAAGGTAAATTCTCTTGGACAAGAACGCTAAGTAGTAATGGTTTATTGTCTCTTTATCAACCATTTTAGTTAGATGGGATAAAATTGCATACATCTCGTTCTCTAGAGATGCTATCAATAACGGGATAACGAGGTTGGTGTTCGTGTTGTTATGTTGTGTCTTTCCCCTTTGTGCAATCGTATCTGTGGTGAGACTCATTACATAATTTGACTTTGAAAGTACATGGATTTATCGCTTCCACCTCCAGGTTTCCCCATAAACATTTAGTTATCCAGAGATTTCTCTACATTGGTACTAAGAATAGACATGTTTTCAAAAAATAAAAAAAATAAAAAAAAGGAGTGTCTCTCATCCTTCCTCATATTTTAGTGGTTTATTTATAAAACCATGATGGTGAAGATGTGTATTATTGTCCTGTAAAGAGTCCTGAGGTGCAACCCTTGAACATGATTGTTCCTGAGGCGATTGTCCTCGACCCCAAGGAGAAGTTTCCTTATCCTGAGGCGGTGATAGACAACGGCTCCGACCTGACTCACGATCAAGTCAGGAATTTCAAGGGAAGATACAACGTCCCCAAGAAGTTCTCTGTCATCAAATCGGCCTCCCCATTGTAATTGCTGGACTTTGCCTCCCCATTCACCCCTTCTTCGCCAATTTCTTCCGCTTTTTGGGGATGACCTCTTCACGCTTCAGGTCCAACACAATCCGGATTGTGGTGGGATTTTACATCGCCCTGAGACTGAAGGGGTACAGGGACGATGCGATTATTAAGGACAATTGTTGGTTGTACTTCACGGCCCGCCCGGGCTTATGTTTTTCATCGACCTGCCCAAATTGAAGAGCAAGAAGCGGTCTGTCGTTGCCGACTCTTCTTCTACAGCTACCCCCACCTCTATTTCAGGTTCCCACGAGCCCAACCGTTTCTGCTCGAAAGACGATTTTTATGGGATTTCAATTCCTCTATAAATACTTCCACTCTAAAGACGAATTTAAGGGAGGATTCCAATAGGTTTTCATAGTTTTTCTGTCTAATTTAGGAATAGATTTAGATCTCAAAACACATTTGTTCGTTTCTATCATTGTAATTGCATATTTGTTTCTTTCATTCATCGATCGAGATTGTGATCATTGGTGTGACGATCAAGGACAGCGGATTGAAGCATCTGATTTGTTGTTGAATTCTTTTGATGCTTTATCTTTTGTCTTGATGTTGTTTTGATCATGATCCAGTAGATTCGATTAATTAACGAATATCATGTGAATGATTTCATAGGAATGGGTTTATGAGACATTTCTAATATTCATGAATGAATAAGAAGCTAAATTGAAAGAAAATCTCTAAATCAAATTTTTTTATATTTTATTTTTTGTTGTGTAAATTAAAGTATATAAGTAACAGATTATAATATATATATATGATATACAATATACATTAATCAAAATATAATATATAAGGAAGTAAAACGCAAATGGAACTCTAATAAGGAGTAAAAAAACAAATTCTCCTTTATGAGATGGATGATAATATGATTGTGTGATTATTCCTTGATTATAATTAACATATGTAGCATGATTTTATCCTAGAGTAGTTAATTAGGGTTTATTATGTTTCATATATGCAATGATTGAATTCTTTTGATCATGTTAGTAGCGATCTAGATTGAATGAATTATTGAATCCTTTTGAGGTTTATTCAAGTTAGGAGAATTTTACAACTTTAGGTTATATCTTAATTGATTCTTTCGTTGAGATATAAATACCTAAGGTAGAATTAAGAGCTTAATTCAAGAGATAGGATTAAGAGCTTAATTCATGATATAGACACTTAAGATTAATTTACATTCTTGTGAATATCTTAGGATATTTTGTCTTGATAAAGTCTAGATAGTCTCATCAAACAACTTTAGAACTATAAGGAAATTAATGTTTACATTTCCTACCACTCTCTTCACATAAACTTATCTATATATTATGCAATAATTGTCCATGATTGATTTCATTGGTTATGAATGATCGTATGTGATCCTTGTTACGTTTTACTATCCCTTAAATTCACAAAAACTGTAATCTTACCTTATTCACTTTTTAGTATTTATTTTAGATTAAACAAACATATTATTTTCCTCATCTCTTGAGCTTAATTGAAGTTAGGGGTATTTATAGTTACTGGTTTTATTTTTTATTATTTGTTCTCATAGGAACGATTTCTAATCACCATCACTACTATTTTGAGAGAATTAATTGCACGTGCTTAATGACACAATATCAAATTTTGTCACCATTGGAGCAATTTTAGGGCCATAGTTATTTATGGTTAATTACCATAAAATACGCTTTTTGAAAAAAAATTACTTCTTTCGTCCCACATATTTTGCAACATTATCTTGTGACATCTAAATTAAGATTTACGCCTTTTCTTCTTCAACTTCAATTCTCAACACAATATTTTTTTCTCTACCTACTTTAATTCATAACCATAATTTTTTTTTTCATATATAAAAACCTTACAAACGATTTGGAACATCCTTAAATAACAAAATGATGTAAAATTTGTGGTATTGATACCCCTAACTTATCTTTCCCAAAAATTACTTTCTTTTATTATTTTTTTCTTCTAAATCTAAAAACTCTTGGATTCCACGCGTCATTGATCAACCACCAACCTTCCCATCTCACGCCGCCACTGCTTCACCAGTGTCCTACCTTCTTTGCCGCCCTCAAATCGCCTACAACTCCTTGCTCTCCTCCTCTTGGTCTTGCTCTTAATCCACAAATCGAAGTAGTCATAGATCCACACAATCAATTCTTCCTTCTCAAAAAAAATAATCATAATTTTTTAGTTTCAATTCGATCTGATCAAAAATACGATCACAATTGAATTCGGCCTACCACCCTACAAGCTTCAACTTCTATTGTGTTTACTGTCCATCGCCGTCAATATCACAATATCCATCATCTCTTCTATATTTCCTTCACATTTTTTTTTTTAAATAGGCCTTTTTTGGACGCTCTGTTTTTTCTTTGGTGCTCTATTTTTGATTGGACGCTCTATTTTTGCTCGGGAGCTTTGTTTGGGATAGAGAGCTCTATTTGGTTCGGGCAGCTTGTTTTTTTTCGTTACGTCAATTTTTAAATGTGCTATCTCTGGAATCATTAATTGTCATTGTGTGTTTTTAAAGGCCTTTTTGTTTGTTTTGATGGTCGCTCAGGGAATCTGACAAAATTCGACGAAAGTCCGGCATAATTCCAACAAATCCCGATGGGGTCGATTGGACTTCGGCCGACAAAACCTGGGGCGATTCCGACAATGATCAGACGAAGTGAGGTGGAGGGTGTGGGCGTAGATGAGGGGTTGGGTGGGCAAGGAGGGGGGTGGACGACGGATGAGATGAGAATAGAAGATTTGTGTTTGCGATTTTGTATATCGCGATTAAACGCAAGTGTACGTGTCATTAGCAAGTAACAAAGTGAATATAAGAGTTATCGTCTCTTGAAGAGTTAGATCTAGTGATTGAAGTGTGAATAGTATTTTTTTGGTTAAACGATCTAGATGTGACGAGTTTGCCATGTAACGCTAAAGATGCAACTAAGCTTAATCAAAATCAATCGCACACAACGATGAAAAGATGGGGTTCTATTTATGTGATGAAGTAGGGTTATGACTTCGTTTTTCGATTTATCTAATCACTACATCGTGTATCTAACTGTTCATGAGTCGTGGTTATAAATTGGATTCCCTATTATGTAATCTAAACTCTCTCGAGCAAGACTACGTTCAATTAAACACCACCTTTAACATCTCTCAGTGAGAGACCGTCATGTTAGTAAGCATAAAGTTCATGGGTTCCTAACGTATCTCGTACGTCACGCAAGCAATCTCTCGATCTCGTGTTCAACGTGAGGGTATGTGGTCGAGTCTCGACACAAAACTGTCCACTCGGAATCAAAACATATCATGGATCATGTAACGAGTGATCAAATCATTAAAGTATTACATACCAGAACCATGAAACAATCAAAAACTAGATTAAGTACATAAAGTGACATCAATGTAATCTTCAAAATACATCACAACCCTAATGAGAGGTTTAACTCATGATTCGAATGAGAAGACAATTCAACAAACACTTGGCGTTCATACAAATCATCTTAATATAAAACAATTATCGAACAAGTAGAGAAACTCTATACCGTCACGCGATGAAATCCACATCAATCCTATTGAAATCCTTGTCGTCACTCCAATCACCTTTAAATCGTAACTGCCACCTCTCCCAAATCACCTTTTAAAACCCTGATTATGATTCTTGTGTGATATGATAATTGATGATTTGATTTGTAACTCAAAAGTGGCATTTATAGACATCAAATAAGTGGGGAGAACTCGAAATTCGCCCCCATGCGGCTTGTGCATAGCCCTCGGATGCTTTGGTATAAAACCTTTTGCACCTGACAAGTTTGCTTGAACTACGCCCGGACGTGGGAAATACAATGCGTCCGGGCGCTTTATATCTTTCACTGCCACCATAGTTTTGCCCAGAACTAGCATCGCGCCCAGGCGGCTGGTAAGCTTGCATCCGAGCACTTCAGTCGTTTGGCTGCAACATGATCTGCCATCCTTAGCTTCACCTTGTCTTGTTCTTTACTCGATTACGCTCCATCTTCAACGTCTTTGATTGTCCTTTTGTTTATTTTTACCTATAAATCATATCAGAGTAATCAAAACTCGCAAATATAGCAAATCGTACTAGAGTCAATACGAATATGTGCACAAAGACGTCGAAATAATACTTAAACATGTGATAAAACTAAGTGTGAATCGAGCTAAACAATTTGTTTTTAAATTTTTGTACTCCCTCCGTCCTAAATAAATTACGAGGGAGAGGCAGTCGGCTAGGGTTTGGAGGGTGTTGGCCAATAAACTGGAGGGTCCCCCCAACCACTACTACACCTCCACATGCACCCAAAAAATCGAGTTACTAACGTATATGATATTTCTTAACGATGTCAAAAAAAAAAACCTTAAGGTGGCTCAAGATTAAAGTTATAACTTAATGTATCATTAATATTTCATAATATTTTGTAAAAAACGACGTTTAATTGTACTAAATTAAACCTCGAAGTACAGTCCATCGTAATTTATTTAGGACGGAGAGAGCATTTTTTAGGAATAGTTAAAAAGGGGTGTATCTGCTTGTAATTTGTGTAAATTACTTAGAAGTTCTCCTCTTCTTCTTTTTTTTTTCTTATTTACGAATAGGTGGTATAAATGTTTTTTCTTTTGAATCAGTTCTTTTTTTGAATTTAAACACACTTCTTTGCTGATTTGTCCTTACTGGCTTTTATCTCTTTCCTTCATCGGCTATAATCATATCTTTACCTTTCCTGATTATTTGTTGTTTCATCTCTATCCAATAAAACCCTAGCCGTCGAACTCATTCTCGTGAACAGCCACGCCTCAATCTCCAAATGTCGAAACAAAAATCACTACTAATTTCCAAATCGTCGTCATGGTTGATTGAGAATAAGAAATTGATCAATAAAAAATTCGAAAAACTAATGCTCGATCAGGTTTTGGAGTTTGCCACACAACAACAACAACATTAGATTGATGCCCACGGATAAACAACAAAAACAAGGCTACAAGCTCGCCAGCGACGTCGCGCCGCCACCGAAACCTAGCACCACCTTAATGCTCGAGGAACAGTGCGTCATCGCATTGTTTTGTGTAATAGTACGCGAGAAACAATGCGTTGGTGGAGATTCCGCTTGGCTATAGAAGTGGAGAGAAGGAGGATGGAACAGGGTGCGAGGATCTAACGACGACGTACCTTGATGCTCGAGAAACAGTGCGGGAGAAACAATATGCCATCATATTGTTACTCGAGGAACAGTGCTCGAGGCTCTTGTTTGAAGCTGTGTTTATTGAAGAGTTTGGTTTGAGACTTGCCTTTTGAATTTATCCAATGGATCTATGAGCACTGTTTGTGGATCTAACGAAGGAAGAGACCGAATCTAGCATTGTTTGGGGATCGACGGTTCATCTCGAAATAACGTCGTCGTTTTGGGATCAAGGTCGTGGTGACTGAGACAAACAATACACATTATTTTGTGAAGCACTATTTTAGAACATGCGCACTGTATTTGAATATACGAACACCGTTTGTAGTGAAACGACGACGGACACATGGCGACGAAGACGGACAGCGACGGTCATTGGTGGCGTCAGTTAAATTTTAGGGTTTTAGAATGATTATTGTAGGTTGTAATCCATTGTAATAAATTATTTTCTTATTTTGTTTGAGTACAAATTAGACCATAATTTAAGTTTTTGAACTAATTGATAATAAAAAATTTACAATCCTATTAGTAATTAATGAAATAAAATACAACTGATCTGTAATTCTTTCATGTAATTTTTTCATTGAAACTGTAGTTTTGGATAAATCCCTCTATTATTTATATTTTCTAATTTATCTTCTTTTTTTTTTTTTTTTGTGATTATTATAGGCTCTGAAAGATTTCAAGGGATCAAGATCATAATCTAAAATTTCTGATGAGATTGTTTCTTAATTTCAATTATCATATTTTATTTTGTCCGTTGCTTATGATTCCCAATTATTTAGTATGTTGGATAAATAATTGGATATAGAATTTTTTTAACTTGAAGATGATGAGTTTGTGAAAACAATTTTGAAAATGAATGTTGAAACAAAATTTCATGGTCAATGTGATTTCTTTGACGATGATCATAGTGATTTAGAAAAAAACATTACATTATTCTGGCAGTTTCAACATTTCCACCACCTGACTCCAACCCTTCCTCGACAAGCGTCCACTCTCTCATCCAATTAGGGTTCGGAACTCGATCAAGCAGCGCTCCGAGCTCAGCATAATCCGAATCTTTGTCAATGGAGTTGGACCCCGACGACGTGTTCCGTGACGACGACGACGACTCCGAGAACGAGTACCTCCAGGTGATTGTGCGGATTCGTTTATCTCTCTTTGTGTGTTTGTGTCAGTGTTGTGATGCGGTGATTATCTGAGGTTGTTGGCTGTGGTTGACGGATTTGTGTGTTGTGTTGTGTTGTTGTGTACAGCAAAAGGAGGCGACGAAGGAGTTGGTGGTGTATGTGGTCGATGCGTCTCCGAGGATGTTTGACACGATGTGCCCCGGGGTGAGTTTAGATTGCGCTTGTTGGTGTCGAATTGTTGGTTTGATCTTGTGAAATACTGAAATGGTGGTGTATGAGTGTATCTAGTCCAATCGTTGTTGATTTTCATAGGGCATTGCATGATTTGGTGGTAGTTGGTTAGAATTTAGCGCCAAAAGAGAGACTACACGGAAGAGATTTTTTGTTAGCATGATATTGAGTAGTACTTGGTTGTGTGTGTACTGCAGATGCCATGTGTATGTAGTTTGGGAATATATGTGGTTGTCATTCTTCGCGTGCTGAGCAGACTGACTTGATTAGTGACTAGATGGAGGAGCTTCTTTTGTGTCTCGGTACACAAGGATAACTATGTCTCAGTAGTGTTTCTGATCGATTAGTACTGGCCTGTCAAAGACGTTTGGAGCATGGAAGCTGATCTAGTTATCTTTCTTTGGTCAATTGGTTGTATAAACAATGTTTGCTTATGCTGACTGCTGCATCTAGTATAAGCCTGGAAAAATTGTATGACGTTGCATATTGGTTGGTTACGTGCAAAGGGTGAGCTGCACGACACTGTGCTCTCAAGCTGGACCGTCGCTGTTCTTGTTCATTTCAGAGCCTGGTCAACTGGCTCGTGTTATGTAGATAAACATGCCAGCATTCTGTCGTTCATTAAAAATTCCAGTCGTAGTTATCCTTGTTTTGGTTGCCTGTTTATTACCTGTAGGAAGATGGGAAGGAAGAGTCTCATTTCCACATTGCTGTAAGTTGCATATCTCAAGCACTGAAGGCTCAAATCATCAATCGATCATACGATGAAGTCGCCATATGCTTCTTCAACACGGTGAGCTATCAATCTCTACTTTATGGGAAGTTTGGGTGGTTCAGCTATTCAGTTTGAAGGTTAAGAATTTTCAGGGTCTTCACTGCTCTTCAAACATTTTAGCTTTTCTTCAAACATTTTAGCTTTTACACTAAAGTAGTTGGGCCACTATGAATGTATTGGAAGTGGTGAACATAATCAGTGAATATGATTCTGTTGTGAAGTGAAATAATTTGTTTTGAAATTGCTGTTTCATTGTAGGAAATCATATCCATGCATTGTATCTATTGAACTACTACTGAAGCTTTCATTATTGTCCTGGGTTAACTGCGAATCCAGATTAATGCACATTCTTCAATTCTGTTCGCAGCGAGAGAAGAAGAATCTGCAGGATTTGAATGGGGTCTTTGTATTTAATGTTACCGAGCAAGAGTATCTGGATAGGCCTACAGCTAGGCTTATAACGGAGTTTGATCACGTGGAGGGTATATATTCTGGTCCTTTCAAGACTTCCTATTGCAGTTGTATGAAAATAATTAGTTTTCCCTAATTTCTAGGGGTTCTGACCCTTGAGGGTACCTTATATTCATCATTGTTCCAAATTGATTTCAGAGTCATTCCAAAAACAGATAGGAAGCCAGTACGGAATTGTGCCTGGTTCTAGAGACAACACTCTCTACAATGCCCTTTGGGCTGCACAAGCATTGCTTCGGAAAGGGTAATACCAATGTTTTACTTTACTTTAACCATTATTAGTCTGCTTTTCCTTCTTTAACTGAGATTTGCGAGTTTAATCAGGTCAGCAAAGACAACTGAGAAGCGGATACTTCTATTTACAAATGAAGATGATCCTTTTGGAAGCATTAAAGGAGTAACAAAGCTCGATATGGCAAGGACTACTTTGCAACGTGCCAAGGTACTGATGAATGCTTGACTTTGGAGTAACTTAATTATTTAGGCAATTTAATTTTGCAACCATGTTCTACTTTTTCAGGACGCACAAGATCTTGGCATCACAATCGAACTTCTCCCTCTAAGCAGCCCTGACACTAAGTTTCATCTGTCTCATTTCTATGCCGTATGTCCTTCCCTTTCCTCTTTGAATTTCTCTCCTTTTTTCTTTCTTTCTTTCTTTCTTCTTCTTCTTCTTCTTCTTTTCTTTCTTTTTTTTTTTTTTGAGGGGTGTTTCCGGGGGTTGGGGGGTAGGTGTTGTATGTTGTGGCAGTTATGAAATTTTGTTTTCTGCTGTGGTGCAGGATATGATTGGCTTAGAGGGTGAAGCTCTTTCTCAGTTTGAACAATCTGTCAGTTGCAGGTATGCATTGTCAGCCATTCTCCTGTGTTGATTCCCTCAGATTGCTTAAAGCCTTAAATTGCCAGCTAAATTGTGCCAAGCTTAAGCATGATGATGTACAAATGTATTCTGATTGGTTGTACTGGTTTGACACCTAGGAAAGGCTTGATAACTTATTATCTATTTCTACTATTTCAATCTTTTCAGAGAGCATAGACAGGTGAATACTTCGCCTGTTCTTTGCACCAAATCTTAAAAAAACGTTTCTGCAGATTGGAGGACATGAGGGATATGCTGAGAAAGAAAATGTTTAAAAAAAGAAGGTATAGAAGAATTACGTTTTCTATCGCTGATGGCTTATCTATTGAACTGAGCGCGTATGCATTGATTCGTCCAACACTTCCAGGTATGCAATTTTGCAGAGTTCCTCTGTTTTTCGCTATGCATCTGCCATCTGAAGAAGAGTTCGGCCACTGCAGTTTGCTTAATTTCATGTCTGGCTTCTGTTTCTAGGGAATATTACTTGGCTTGACTCTGTCACCAACCTTCCTATTAAGGTACTCCTATGCCTTGGATATTTGGTTGTCTGCCATATATAACAACTTACATGTATGCATCTCTCGAAGAAGTATAGTAATTATCTACTTGTTTCCTTTTTCTGTGATACTGTTAGACAAAAGCCGACATTGTCACTTGTTTAACTTGTCCAGTGCTGTTGAAATAAGCATGTTATCTGATGCTAACTTATACGTTGATCTGGATTCAAGCGAAATAGTCTAACTGGGAAAGCAATAAAATTTAAGTAAAGAAAAATAGATTTAAAAAGTGAAGCTCTTCAGAATTCAAAAGTTCATGATGGGTAACATAGAAAGTTTTTTGGTTCAAAGACATTCAGCGGATCAGTTGAACAGGTTGCTGGAGCACTGAACTAATAAGGTTTCATCTGTTTCATTGTAGTCTGAAAGATCCTTTATATGTGGCGATACTGGAGCGCTGTTGGATGAGCCTTCAAAGCTGTTTCAACCCTATAGAAAGTAGGTATTGGTTTCTGTCCGTTCTTATTTCTTATAATTTTCCATGTCATTCAGTTGTTTTTCTGTGTTTTGCAAGCACCGGTTTCAAGCTTGGCAATGAATTCTTCTTTTTTTTCTGTAAGAATGAGTAATCCCAAGTCCCATCCCCGTTTCCTACCCTGCCAGGCTGCCCAGAGTCTGCTGCTTCTTATTGTTAGGAGCAATGAAAGATGGTGCAATAGAACAGGGGGAAGGTACATGACGAGTTAGTGACTAGTGTTGAGGAGTAATCTCCTTTTTCTTTCATTTTTGCCTCTCCGCTGAGAACTTGAGAATGTAGCATGAAAAGAACGTCTTTGTAAATGGATATTGTGGAGTAGGCTATCTTTGGAAAAATTTATGGCATAATGGGAGGGATCGTTCTAGGAGTGGACTTATCAAGACATAAATTCTTTCAGATTGTGGGGAGAGCTAGATATGCCGTATACAGAGTCTTTATCTCTATTATAACTATAATCTAAGACCTCATGGTTGGGGGAAGGGTTGCTTGCCTCTTAGCTAATCTTTTATGGCACAATTTTTTTCAAAATTGAAACGTCGGAAAAGTTTCAGAACTGTTTATTGAGCATAAGTATTTCTTGAGGGTCTAGTAATCTTGGCATGTTGAAGCAATATTCCTTTCTAGCATGGCCATTTAAGTTAGTGCTTTCATACGTTTTGCAGCGAAGACATTCAATTGCTGACAGATGAAGTATTGGAAATAAAGAAAGTCTCCACAGGACCTCTTTGTCTTCTAGGATTCAAGCCTTTGAGTTGTCTGAAAGATTATCACAATTTGAGACCCTCAACGTTCTTGTATCCTAGTGATGAGGTTACTTTCTTACTCTTATTTAGAATAAGATGAACTTTTTTTTTTTTTTGGTCGTTTAGCTGTTGCTAGTCTTCTTATCTAAAGAAGTCCAAGGCATATAGTGCCTGAAGCACCCTTGGCCCGATGCAGTAGCGCTTTGGATGCAGTGACCCAAATGTCCAGACCGCTAAGGCCAAAATGAACGCCTGCTCCGTCTGATCCCTACGGCTTAAGCGAACGGTTCAATGGCTTTGACAGCCTTGTGTACTTGATTCTTATAATTTTGGTTGTTGAACCATTCAATTGAAGGATGATTAAAATCCTTCTTCTGCCTATTACTGCAGGAAGTGATGGGAAGCACTCAAATTTTTGTTGCTGTACACAGATCCATGTTGCAACTTAAACGGTATGCAATGTCTAAGATTTGGTCGATTTTTTTTGCCATACTCACAACCTCATTTTTCATATCATGAGAAGGGTGAGCTTGTACACACTTCATTCTTGAACCAAAGGAGTGTTGGGTAGGAGTTTATTTATGTTTTAATTTGGTTTATATTAAGAAAATTAGCTCAACTGTAGTGAGACTAACATGATTTATCAAGTTGATGAGGTTGCAATAGGCTACATATGTCTGCCTCTTTTCAGGCTTTTCATACAATTGACCATAGTATCCCTTATCTGTTTTCTTTTTGTGTATACCTTGTTAAACACTTTGCTTAGATGTTCTTCGGCTGCAAAACTTCTGTTCAATAACGTACATTATTGTTATTGTTTTGGTTGTTTTTCCTCTTTTTTTTAAAAATACTGGTTAAAATTCCTGATCTTGGGCACATTCCTTGATTCTGTGCACGATCAGTATCGTTCAGGTCATATTCTATTCAGTTCATGGTCACTTCTAGCTCATTGTATGCAACGGGAAAGATAGTTTGAAGCATATGCTGTAGCTTGAGACTTCAGTGCTATTTATTTTGTGGTGAATGCAGCTTTGCTGTCGCGTTTTATGGGAGTGCTGCTAGTCCGCATCTGGTTGCTCTTATTGCACAAGTACATGGTTCTTATTCTTCCTTATAACTAGGCATAACTTTCTTTTGCTTTTTAGTGCTCACTAGGCCCTTGATCAATCCTTGGTTCTTTCAAAGTTCATACGTATTATTGATGCCATAGTAAATGGTGCTCAAAGCCTAGTGGAGGAAATACTTGGCAATGTGCTTTAAGGCAAGGTTCCATCATGGTGGTGGTTAAGAATGTTCTCTATTCGATGAGGCCTTGTTTAATTCTGTATGAACTGATAATTTTAGTGATAGAAGTTTTTCTTTTTTATTGCATCGTAATTTTTAAAGATGGTAATGGTTTAAAACCCATAGAGGCAAGACATAGAAAACGAGGAGCATGTTAGTTTAGGGCACTTGAGGGTTTCTAAAAGTTGCGGAGGGCGTATTTCCATGAAGTTCCTCAACATCATTTTTGACTTGATCATTGTCAAGGAAGGAACAGAAGCGTAACTTGATGATTTCTAGTTAGTAGTGAAACTTGATGGTTTAGAGTTGATATCGCTGGAGTTTATTTGACACAGTAGGATGTCAACCGTATAGCATGAGATTTGCTTGAAGTGTTTTTATTGTTCATTGCCTTGTTGCTCATTGCATGGGAAAGACTGGCATGATGCCTTGTAGTTGTATAAAGTTATTAGACATGGCATCAACCACACATCTATTTGACTTTGACCTGTTGTGTTGATGACATTGATGTTTTACTTGCAATCTGCTTTGACTGATCCTAATCAACATAAAGTTAGTAATTTTTTTGCTTTTTGTAATGCAGGAGGAGATTACCAGCTCCAGTGGTCAAGTTGAACCACCGGGACTGCACATGATAAAGCTTCCATATGCTGATGATATAAGGGAAATTGAAGAGGCATGGCGATTTTGAGAACTTTGTTTACAGAAAGTTTCTTCCATACAATATGTGGCCAATTCTTTAATCTTTACTGATTCTATGAATACTTTCAGGATTATGTGGATAAAAGCTTGAGAACTCCTTATGCATCAGAGGATCAAATCAAGAAAGCCGAGGCTGTTATGAAGCGGGTTGACCTTAAAGACTTCTCAGTGTATCAATTTTCCAATCCTGGTAATAACAACGTTTGTAAACTTGGTTTTAGATTACTTGTCAATAATAGTATTGGCTTATTCTCAATGCATTAAATCAGATGTGTAATTTTGTCTTTCTCAACAATTTTCTTGATCTTTGTTTGGTATCCAAAAAATCGGTGAAGCTGACTTCTGAAGTTTCAGCCTTGCAGAGACACTATGCGGCACTTCAAGCATTGGCTTTAGAGGAGGATGAACTGCCGGACGTTAAAGATGAGACACTTCCTGATGAAAAAGGCATGTCTAGGTACGGTGCCCATGATCCATGTCATCACTCATATTTAGTTTGTGTGCTTTTGTTCGGTGAAATATTAGATTCCACTTTTTATTAAACTGAATGATTTCCCAGTTGACAAAGATCATAGAACAATGAGCTACAATCTATTTCTTCTTTTTGCTTAGTACAGAAAGAAAAAGGTGTTCGAAGATTTGGCAGATGTTTTATTAGCCTACTCTCTTAAGTGTTAGCGTAAACAACTGAGGTGTTCAATGAGCAACAAAGTCCTCGTAATGCGTAAAAAATGGCAGCACGAGCATTTTCATGTGTAGCGAATCTGATGCTTGGCTGGTCACAGGCCTGGAGTCGTGAATGCACTGGAAGAGTTTAAGCTGTCTGTTTTTGAGGATAGCTATGAGACCGAGGACAGTAGTGAAGCTTCGAGGAAGCGTAAGGCAGAACCTGATGACCCGGTGAAGGAAAGCGCCAAATATAATTGGCACGAGCTTGCAGACAGTGGCAAAGTGAGTTCATTAATGACCTATTACCTCTTTTTTCTTTTTTCTTTTTTTTTTTCCTTCTTTTTTTGAAATCTGACCTGATCAATGTCTGTTCTGAATTCTGATTCAATTATTGTATGTGTAATTTTTAAAGATTCAAATGACGCTCCTCTTCCTATTTTGCCATTATCAACAACTCGAGCCTCGATACTTCTGCTTTGCAAATTGTTTTCCATTTCATTTGATGCCGATTTTGCTTCTCCTGTCGAGTATTTGCAGTTGAAAGATTTGACAGTGGCGGAGTTGAAGTCTTACCTGGTTGCAAACAATCTTCCTGTTTCTGGAAAGAAGGAAGTTCTGGTCAGTAGGATCTCAACCCACATGCGAAAATGAAGTCAAGGACAGATAAAATTCTTGCTAACTTTTTTTCGTCCGAGCTGGTTCGTGGCCACAGACACTTCATAGAGCTTTTGCCGTGCTCTTGTACATCCGTAGAATTTAGTTATCCGTTGTTAGCCTATGCACGGTTGTTCCGAACTTTGGTGCTGTAAAGAAGAAAGAGATTTATATATTGCATCTACGCATGGTGTTGTTGTTGCTTGTTTTTGCAATGGGATGTATTTCTTTCGTCCCAAATTAATTGAATTTTTTTTTCTTTTTTTTAGGTAGTCCCGAAGTAAGATAATTTTTTTTGATAATCTTTAAGCATAAAAAAAATGAAAAAAATAGCATTTAATTTTCTAAATTTTTGATCATTTATATTCTATTTTTTTCAATTTTAAAAATAGGTATTAATCCGCTAAATTTTGAAAAACAAAATTGATTTTTGACATTTAACTTCCCTGAAAATGTTTTTTTTTTTTCTAGAAAACCCCGTCGTAAGGAGATATATGTCTATTTTCAAAACTGAGGAGCAAAATATAAAAGGTCGAAAGTTCATAAAGTTAAATGTGTTTTTTTCTAAAAAAAATATCGAATCAATCTCATTTGTTATATTATATCTATTAATTAATTTCACAACTGTTATACTAAATTTTACTATTAGCAAAAAAAAATCTTTCTTCACTAAAATCAACGTAAATTCAATACTCATAAAAATTCTCATGTCGAGTCAAAACGTTTCAATTAATTTGATACAGAGGGAATAATAGTGTTTGTTATAAACATCGAATATTTGGTTCAAATCTCAATGGTTGATTTTTCACTACACATACATGTGTCATGACATAAATTCCATTGACCACTTACATTTAGATTATGAAAAATAGAGATTCTGGAAAAGAAAAATAAAATAAAATGGTGATGTGATATAAAATTAAAAAGATGTTAAAAAGGTGTGTTACAATGTATGTTAAACAGTACGTATAATTTAAATTTGAGACTGAGAAATTTGACAAAGTTATCATATCATTATAACATTCTTTATTTTTATAGGTTAGTTTATTAGAGCATTCTTTGTTTTTATAGGTCCATTTATTATAGCATTTTTTGTTTTTATAGAATCAATTTATTATAGTATTATATACAATGAAGAGTGAAAAAAATAAAAATAAAGATTCTGATGCAAGTGTCCTTAAGTCTTACCCTATGCACTGATCATGACAACAGTAGCTCTTACAGTAAACAGTGGAGAGACCAGTTGTATACATTCAAATACCATGGCAAGAATGAAGGAACGCTATTGTTTTTTATGTCCATTTTTTTTTCTTGACATCAAAAAACTTATTCCGATCCACAAACATTTCAGATCCAATTCAGTTTTTCTTGTATCGGGATTCAATATATGAATCCGTTTTTCTTTTGTAACCTGAAACTTCTGCATCGTTACACCTTGTATTATATTTCTTAATAAAGTTATAATTTTTTGTTAGTTGTTGTTTAAGTTTTATGTTAATTTTTTAATAATAATTTTTATGCATATTTTTCTCCATTAATTCTTACTCAATATAACTCCCACAAAATAAAGATCGCACATATTTTTAAGCACTTGCTTGCGTGGCAATATAATACAGAAATCGCTTCCGGAAAACGTAAGTTCAATTTAGCATAAATCGCTTCTTGAGGAAGTGATTTTAGCTGACGTGGCATCGCTTCATCAAGAGGCGATTTTTGTTGGTTAAAACTCGCTTCTTTGAGAAGTTGATGAGAAAAAATTGAACGTCAAATAAGTGCTCCCAAGAAGGAAACTAGGGCAACACAGGAAGAACTGCAATTGTGTATTTACCAGAAGTATTAATTAATTCAATCCCGTCTATCTTGACTTACCACAACAAACGACATTTGACATTAGAATCTTATAAGGACAATCTATATAGTGTTATTGTAACGTCTCAATTTTTTATAACATATTAATACATAATAATATTAATGACGTCACTGTCGCTGAGTCCCGACACCCCAGTTAATAAAAAATTGCTTAACTGGTTTAGATACAGAAATAAATAAAATCCACTTTGACATAACCAGTAATATTATCAAATACAACGAAAAACTTCTCATTTATTACATATTTTTACTTAGCTCATTAACCATAATACAGTAGATGCACATTAGCATCATAACCTATATCACACCTGTCCGTCGTCTCTAACTCCTGAAAATACAGAGAAGAAACAATCACAAAAAAAGTAACCGTGAGCCATATGAGCTCAATAACGTGTCGGCCCCTTTACCAGAGGTTACACGAGCGAAGAAAATAAGAAAAAAAAAACGAAATGATCACTTAAATCTTTTGTTCCAGCACTTTGAAACTTATCATATCAATCCGACATTCATAATTATCATCTTAAAAACATAGTGAAGACAGACAATGGATATCCTCAGTGTTATAATTGTGTCTTTGACGAGACTTATTCAATTTCAACTTATCAAGCTTTATTCAACTTTAGTAAAAGGGACATCCGCGAAATAAGATCAGTTAAATCGGAGCCCAGGATCTCCTTCAGTGAGTTTCCCTCATAGCAAAACGACCTCACAGGTCTATGGAAAAATATCACCACCAAGTTATTGTATAACACATACGACACACACAGCGCTCTTTGTGTTTTATACCATGGAATTATCTTATCAATTATGGATTTGTACTCCTTTCACCCACTTATTCTCTTTATACCAATAATCAAGACATAACACACATACACACACATCATCTTATCACAGCACACAGCAATTACAGTCAGTATTTTACGTCAGTCACATTTAGTGACTACATCCATAGATTTCAATGCATATTATTATACTCACGGTATAATAATACGCTTCGTCACACACAATAAATCTAAACGTTATCTTCTTATTGCAATTTCTCATACACACGCTCAGCTTGCCCTTTATGTCTCAACGAGTGACATCTCCAAGTCTTATAACATAATAGGATTCACATATTAATATATTTCCTTATGAATGTTTGCTCGTACTTCATAACAAAAACTATCATATTAATATTATGAGGTGATGCTGAGTTTTGTAACAACCTTTAATACTTATTTTGATTATCCATGATGATGATTTTATATATTGAATATCATTAGAGGTATTTGTGAATATTTGGAGTTGTTTTAGGATTAAAACGATCATTCCTGATCCAGAAAGGTTCTAAAACGGCAACCCAACCTCTGGGACGGACATTCTCACTTCTGTAATGAGTGTCCCAACCTCTGAAACGTAGGTCTCGGCCTCTGGAATGAGTGTTCTGACCTCTGAAATGAGCTTCCCGGCCTCTGGAACGAGTGTCCTAGATTCTATCCAACTTGACCTTTTAATACATTTAAATCTATAACTTCTTATATATAACTTCAAATATTATTTTGTAAAATTTTACATATACTAGACTTCATACTTTTTTCAGTGAATTAAAGTTTCTATCATAAAAACCTTACCAATAATAGCAGTTAATTAGTTAAAATTTTTATTTTATGCTAGTTCAGATAGTTTTACCTTACTTCACTAATTTGCTTATAACTTTCTACTTATAACTCCAAATAATTATTTGTAAACTGTTCTAAAAACTAGACTTCCACATCTTTCTATTGATATAAAACTTGTCTTATATATCTTGCTATATAATTTCATATCAAGCCACAAAAATATTTTTGTAAAGAGTTTTTTAATAGATTGACATATCCGTATATTTTGATTTATATCTTAAGATTTCCAACTCCGAATCATGATTTAATAACTTCATTAGAAACTAGACATGTGAGAATTCAACATATATTAATATCATAATTTATCAAAAAGTGTATAATTTTTCACAAAATTTCTAATCAAGATGATTACCTTCTCTTAATATCGATGAAGGATCTTCGTCGTACTCGTCTTACACCTATCTTCTCCCCTTCCACTAAACTTCTCCTTTAGAGACTGATTCAGCAAATGAGTCCTAATAAAAAGTTGTAAAGGACTTTCTAACATTTTCAATGAATTAAAAATCACCCAATTTGGTTAAGAAACGAGAAAGTTATGCGCATTTGAAGTCAGGCCAGAAAATCTGGAAAAATTATTGAAGATTCGGGGTATTTTTATCATCATTGAGAGAAAGTAATATTTTTTGTTAGAGATTTTATGAAAAATTATACACTGTATAATAAATTATGATAATAATATATGTTGAATCCTCATATGTTTAGTTTCTATAAAATTTAATAAATCATGATTCAAAGATGAGAATCTTAAGTTATAAATGAAAACGTACGGTTATGTTAATCTATAAAAACTGGTTACAGAGATGAGTTTATTGCTTTATATAAAATTATATATGAAGTTTTAAAAGACAAGCCTTATATAAATGAAAAGGTATGTTTGAGAATAGTTTACCAATAATTATTTAAAATTGTATGTAGAGAGTTATGAGCTAATTAATGAAGTAAAATCAAACTACCTGAACTAACAGAAAATACAAAGTTGAACTAATTAACTGCTATTATTGGTAAGGTGTTATGATGAAAACTTTATGTCACTGGAAAGATCATGAAGTGTTGTTTTTGAAAAATTTTAAGGAATAATTTTTAGAGTTATATATAATAAGTTATAGATTTAAATACGACAAAAGGTAAAGATGGATAGAATCTAAGATACTCATTCCAAAGGCCGAAAAGCTCACTTCAAAGACAGTAATATTCATTTCAGACACCGAGACACCCATTCCAGAGGTCGAGATATCCGACTTAGAGGTGGGGATGTCATCTTAGAACCTTTTGGACCGAGAATGATCGTTTTGATCCTAAAATAACTCCAAACACTCACAATTAGT
>JAOVYX010016750.1:0-53274 GCA_035668315.1 Drosera spatulata
CATCCAAGGCATTTAGGGATCATAACGAGCATTATTTTACGTCCGCATGTTCCCATGCATAAATGCCATTGAAACCCCAGTTTCATTATCGTGTAAATTCCGTAATTAAGTATAATTCCTCATATCGCACATTAAGCGTACCCATATTCAAAGTAATGCGTCCATGACCCCTTATAGGTTATTTTTAGCGTAAGATGGTGCCTTCTAATCCAATGCATGCATCCATGCATTAAATAACGAAACCCTAGTTCCGTTATCGTCTCAACGCTTCTGTTAAACAAATAAACATATCATCGCCTTCCTGTCGATACCCTCAATATCATATTCATCATAACACATCATATTGATGAAATAATAAGCATGATTTGGATCGAGAGGGCTTAGGTTACCTTTGAAGCGTGTTTAACCCTAGTTTTACTTAGGGATAAAGAATCCCTTAGAAACCCTAGGACCTTTGACACCCAGGGTCATCGTCCCGCTGCCCTGCCTTCTTCACCGTCGTGTTCCCGCTTCCGCCACCGCCGGTGGCCGGAATGTGGCCGGAATGTCGCCGGAAACGCTTCGTTAAGCCGTTTTAAGGTTCGTTTACGTAGAACCTTTGACACCCATTGCACCCGAAGTCATCAAAACACATCCTCTCCCTCTGCCACACGTTCTCACCGCTGCCCGGAACTTGGCTGGACATTGGCGGAAACTTGGCCGGAAAAGCTCCTTAAGGCACTTTAACGTTCGTTTTACGTCCATTGCTTGAAACCAAAGGCACCCGAGCCCCACCCCATTCATCATCCACCCGTCACCACCCCTCTGGACATGTTGGTGGCCGGAAAACATGGCCGGAATCTCTGGTTTCGCCGGAAAGTTATTATTTTATGGTTTTCTCGGTTTAAGCTTGTCACCCTTACGCATGGCCATGCAAATCTTCTCTGCCCATTCTAACTTCATCAAAACGTTCCCTAGTGATCGTCGGGGAGTGGCAGCATTGTCCAAGACGTTGGTCACGTGAGGATGGCAAGGTGCGCTTGAAGGATTCCATGCGCGCGGCTGGCTACTTCACCATCGACGATCAACAAGGCTGCCAGCGGTTAGCTTTGTGTTCCTCACGTGTTGCCCTCATCCTTACACAACAGCGTTCATGACGAGTGACAAGGAGGAGCCACGTGGTTGCCGGATGGTGGTGGCACTAGGCCGAAGGTGGCGCGAAGACACCAAGGAAGAACACGCGCGGCTTGGCGGCTTCAGGGAAGAAAAAGAACTGCTTGTCCTCCTTTCTCCTAGCTGCGCGTATTCCCGTCCCTTTGATGATGATGACGGGGTGGTTGGTGGATGGCATCGGCTTCGGTTGGCTCAAGGCGGCGCGCGCATGAAGGACCTGATGGCTGCGGCTTTCTCATGGCTTGGCTGCGCATTTCCTGAACTTATGATGATGATGTAGAGCGGTTGGTGTGGGTGGAGATGTTGGTGCGTGTGGTGGAGGCCGGTGGAGGTTGTCAGGAGTGTGTGTGCGTGGTGACGAAGGCGCACAAGGCCGGCGCGTTGGTTCGTGGCCGAATGGTGCTGAATGACGAAGGCTGTAGGTGAGTGGAAATGAAAAAAATGGAGGGAAAGGTTTGTTTGAAATATTTGGTCCATCGATATTTTTTCGTCAGTCTATTTTTATCTCAGTTTCGTACTAGTAATCCTCCATTAATTAATTCATGTCGATTTAATCGTATCAAACACGTTAATATCGTAATTCTTTAAACGATATAACTTTCTGAGACTAAAAATCGTTGCGTTATAATATTATAACGTTGTTTCGTTCATTTAAAAAAAAACATGCGATCATAACTTCTCTCGATAATTAATCATTGTCGATTTAATTATCCCAAGTATTTTATAACAATATTTCGTTCAATGATCTCAAATTTTTAAGCTCAAACCTGTGTCTCAAATGTATAATAACTTTAACGATGTAACGTTCATCGTTCATAAATTTTATTTATACGTTCGTTGCATACACTTCGTACGTATATTTTTAATTCAAAATATATATTTAAATCCGACAAATTTTTTGTTTATTATACTATATTTGGTACTATCATCAAATTTATTTTCTTTGCTTCATGCTAAATATTGGGAGTTCAATTGTGATGGTTATCTGAGAGTAACAAAATTGAGTTTGAGTTTAACATGGATCAATAAATGATCAAATCAGTGACGATATAACAGGATCTTGGATCATGCGTAAAGATCGGATTATCGAATCCAGATCTCCTTTGTCTTTGCTACGCAAAGTCCCCATACGTGATAAATGAATCACACGTAGTTCAAAATTCACGCTCCAGCATTATATGGCGACAATACTCGATCGAATTGATCACAGAACAATGCCCAATTCTCATTGTTTTTCGGCTTCAACCACACTGAAACAAATAGGGAACATTTGATTCTGAGCATCCAGTGCTATTACGGACAGAAGACAACCCCGGTATTTTCTTTTTAACAATGTTCCATCGAGGAACACACAAGGTCTACAGCCTCGGACAAATTCCATCAAAGAAGCCCGAAATGCCACAAACAATCTGATAAATTGTCTCGATTCATTATTCACCTCATACTTCGTAATGCTCCCAGGATTCGAGATCCTAAAATTGCTACAATAAGTGCGCAATTGATTGAAAGAACATATGGACTTCCCATGAATCTCCTCTAAGGCATGCTCCTTCCCCTGTCAAGCATGGTGATAATTTAACTCAACACCATACTTCTCTTGTATGTCCTTCACAATCTCCTTAGGGACATAGGAAGGAGTATGACGTAGCTTCCTCTTAACAATATTTGCAACCTAAACAGATTTTGTTTTCGGATGACCTCGATCTCTTAAGCCGCTTTCACAAGTGTGCATAAGGTTGCATTTTCTGATTGTAAACTCCCCATCTCTCTTTGATTTGGATGCGTAAACTCGACAGTTACAGTTCATGTTGACACATGAAACAACGATCTTTTCAGAAGTGTTTTTCTCGAACTTGAAATCACACCGTGTAGAAATGACATAATTTTTAATCGCCACCCGAAACTCTTCTGCGCTTCCGAAGCTCTGAGCTACCCCTTCAATGGATTCACGTCATACTTCGATGAAAATGTTATCATTGTTTATTGTGGTTATACCACTTGGGCTTTCATTGTTACATGATCTGCATATCAGAAAATACCCCATTAAGTTTCATTAACGTTGCATGATATATGGCATTAACTGTATGAATAAAAGATATGAACTGAATAGTTGGACAATCATGAACTGGTAGGTATGAAAGTTATGAATTGACAGAAATAGAAGTTATGAACTGTCGTGTATAAAAATAATGAATTACAAGCATACCCGTGGGATAATCGCACACTCGATGAGCTACTCCTTGGAGTTGGAGGTGTAGCAAACCTCTTCGAAGCTTCCATCTCGATGACGCCAATATTAACGCATGTGCACACATGGAACATGTTTGTCACATCGCTATCAATGGACAACGTTACCTGGCATCCAATTTGGGACGCAAAATATCGCAACACCATATTTATTGGAATTATTTGAGGACACTTCTCCATCAATTGCTTGTATATCTACACCAGCGACATGGACTTCCTTACATTGATGGAATAACAGTTTTCCTTCAAACGAACATAGAGGTACTAGCTGCACATCTACTGGTTGTGGTCCATTTAACGGTTCCATTGTACTACAAACAAAAAATAATATAAATAAAAAATAAAACGTGAAGTGTAAGAACAGATACTGTGAACTACACATAAACAACTAAGTGAACTCTCTAAAAAAGAAACAATGAACTGTAACTAAAAGGACTTGTGAACTGTAAGAAAATGAACTGTGAATTGTAAACAAAAACGATTTTGAATTGAAACGAAAATAGATTGTGACGTGTAACACAAGAACTTCTGAACTGTAACACAGAAAAATATGAACTGTAATCAATGTGTAATTGAATCTCAAATGACACGAACTGTAAAGATAATCAATGTCGAACTGTAACAAAAGAGACAGCGAACTACAAAAAACAACATAGTAAACGGTCTCAATAGAAAACATGAAGCACAACAAAAGGATTTGTGAACTGTCAGAGATTGAACGGAAAACTGCAAACAAATACGATTTTGGACTGAAACAAAAAGAAATTGTGACGTGTAATACAAAAACTCCTGAACTGTAACAACTGAAAAATGCATTTCCGAGCTGTATTCCTTTTAATCTCAGAGCTGTAGATATCGCATTGCTAGCTAGTCGATCATGTAAAAAGCATCTAACATTAATGAAAACGATAATTTAGAAAAAAAATGCACTGTGACTTAAAAAAAAAACGATGCCAGGTTCCATATCAATCTTGATCAAAAACAACAACAACAAAACCAAGACACAACACCGAAAATCCATTTACAAAAGTGATAGAAACACAATTGACCATGCAATGCGATTAAGCTCGACAAAAACAAAAAAAAACCTCCAAACATAAACAAAATTACGCTTCCTGCATCTCCCAATTTTTGTTATCAGCCACGGTATCCAAAATAGTCTAAAATTTTATGACGATTTGGGGTTTGATGGAGATGAAAATGGGTGCAATAATGGAGGTGAATGAGATTGGTTTGGGTAATAATGGAGAGAATGAAGATGAAGGAAAGGATGTTGGGTTTGGTTAACCATAGGTATCTAAACTAACACATTTCTTCATTTCGGTACCTAAATATGAGTTCAAACTTTTTAGACATCAAAGTGTGAAGTGAAATTCCCTCGGGGTTTTATTTGTATTTTTGCGTTCTTTTTTCTGAAACATATATTCACAACAATAGGTCATGAGGATTGCACACAAATTACATAAAATTGCTTATAAAAAATCCGCTATCATAAGAAAAAAAATCTTTATCAAATTACACACACACTTAAATCTGGGTGTCGAATCAAACAATTGCTTATATTTTGAAACAGATGAAATAGTACTTCCACGATAGATTTTTTTTTTTTTTATCAAACCTCTCTATAGGTAACATACTAGAATGGTCAACGTGGGTTCAAACATTTCAGAGGGGTTTGAAGAAAGAAGTGCTAATCATCCCTCATATTTTATCCCCTTTTATTCTTTCCCTTGATTTGATAGGATATCTGGAGTATCTTGCTTTTTGGGGAAATTACTTTTCGCACAAATCCCACACCCTATAGTCGAGGTGCGCACGAGCTGGTCCGGACACCTCTGTCATAGAAAAAAAACTGTTTAAAAATAGAAAATATATTTAATCATATTTATTTGAATTTTTTTTATTTGAAATAAGATTCATGTAAATGTTTATTATCAAAAAAGATATATTAGAAATTAATATTAGAATTTATAATATGAAAATAAATGTGAAAATCATATAAAAAATTAATATAAGATATATGTTGGATGATTGAGTCAAAAACTGAATTTCTATATAGAAAAAATGACATTGTAGCAATTTATTGTAGCAATAGAGATAGAAAAATTGTTGCAAACGATCTAATGCCCTACTACCTGTATCAAAATCTTTCTTATTTGAATTTTTTTATTTAAAATAAGATTCATTTAAATGTTTATTATCACAAAAGGTATATTAGAAATTAATATTAAAATTTATAGGATGATTTATCCAAAACTACAAACAATTGAAAATAATTCCAAAAAACTACATCATGGATAATAATTTCAAATACATACAAATTTAAAATATAAAGTCCTACACTTTCTTTATCTCATATCCATCACCAACACCATCGTCGGACCTCTCATCAGAATCGACGTCGTCGTCGGAATCCAACGTCGTCGTCGGAATCTTCGCCGGAAGGAAATAGAGCGCCTGTGTAAAACACAGAGCGTCACTGTCCCCTTACTTGCTCAACAGCTTCGCCATCTCAGCAACCACCACACGCCCTGTATCTTGTGCTCCCGTAAGCTGATCCAACAGCCATATCACATCCCCCAAATCCACAATCACGCCACCACAACTTGTCATTCTATATTCAATCAGATCACCAAGTTCCTTGATCTTCGCATCCATTCGAAGCCTAGCAAGAGCCTGATCCTTCTCCAAGCTGATCACCACGACATTCCTCAACGATCCCTTAACCACCTCGTTCATCTCAATCCTCCTCAAAACCTCTCTAACCATGGCTTCAAGCTCCGCTTCACCAAAGAGGAGCGGATTCCGCTTCTTCGTCCTCAATAGAATCTCGATCACTTTCCTCACCTCCCCCCCTCTATGACCCCCAGCCAACACTCCATTCCCCTGTTCTTGTTGCTACAACCTTGGATTCGCATACATATTCCTCCCAGACACCGACCGCACCATCATCGTCGTCGGCCTAAACCCTAACCCTTGCAAGAATCCTTATGACGGATATGGAGGAGGGCGGATGTGGAGGCGGAGAGATGGGAGAGTTAGAATAGGAGCAGGAGGAGGAGGAGAATGAGGAGGAAGATGAGATTATAGGAGGAGGAGAGAGAAACGTTCAAATTGTATGTTTTGGAAATTAAAATCTCGCATGGATGTTATTGGAATTAATTTTCCAAAACTGTATGTTTGGGTAATTTTCTGGAATTTATAATATGAAAATAAATGTGAAAATCATATAAAAAATTGATATTAGAAATCGATACAGAAAATCTGTTGGATGATTGAGTCAAAAACTGGATTTCTATATAGAAAAAATGACATTATAGCAATTTATTGTAGGGATAGAGATAGAAAAACTGTTGCAAATGATTTGATGCCCTACTATCTGTATCAAAATATTTTCCCTCACTCCTCATATCATTATAAATTTATAATCTTATGCACACGTTTTGATTTATATCTTAAGATTCTTAATTCCGAATCATGGTATGATTTATGATTTAAATTGATTAAAGAATGAAAAGTTTTAACATATCTATCACAACAATTATTAACTTATTGGATTAATTAGTATGGGTTCGACTCATTTTTTTCAGATCATACAACTAAAGATTAAGTTGCTGAAGCTGAACGGTACCATTTTTCGTTGAACCTCATCATCATCAAAAACAGATATGCACTAATGTTATTTGGAGTTTATATGTAAAGGTGTACATTTAAGCTGAAAGCTTGAAGGAACCATTGAGTCTTTAGTCAAGCATGGTTGGATTTGAACATTATTGTATTGCAGATAATTAAATCTGAAGATCATGGATTGAACCTTGGTTTAAAGATTGAAGTGCTAAATTCAAGTGGAAGGCCTCAAGGATGCAATATGGAGATTTACAGTCTAGATACTTATATAAGGATAGTAAGGTACGACATCTTATCTTACAATTTGACTTATTGAGCACTTAGGGTCAAAATGAAAAATGATTTTTGAAGAGACTCTTATGTCTTTGAAGAGTTGTCTCTTACGCTGTAACCATTTTCTATTTTGAAATCCTGACTTTTCGGACCCGAGAACTCTAAAAGATATTTTTTGTTTTTATTTGAATATTTTATAGTTGGAAATATATCTTGTAGGGATTCAGGGAGAAAGCGAAAAGGAGAGCCCAACATCCAAATTATACCTGAGTAGAATGCAAATATGAACTATGCCCATCTTTTAACCCAAAAGCCATGACTAGTAGGTTATGGCTTTTCACATATATAAGCTGCTTTTTTTTTCTACAAGAATATCAATGTGCATAACCAACTCACCACATAACCTCAACAATCTTTTCCTTTATGTGTGAGTACCATGCACATGAGCCACTCCCCTTTGAGCCTGAATTCATGGGCCTTTCTCCACCCATATCTTGTACTGGACGATCGACGCACCTGATCAACCCACTTTGCAGGGGTTGGATGCAACCAAGGTATCCTTAATTTGCGCACCCTCTGGGCTCATCATCTTTAGGCCAACTTACCCTATGCCCCAGGCTTGCCTGTCTAATGTTGTGGAAAGGTAGTGTCTTCTCCCTGTGCGGTATGAGCCTCCCGTATTTCAGGCCTTTCTACCCCATCACAACCCCTTGACATCTTCCTTCAAAACATTGTGGCTATCTGGGTCCACCAGCGCCCTGTCCAACCCAACGAACCATGGGTTTTAATACCATTTGTAGAGATTTAGGAGGAGAGAGCAAGAGGAGAGTCCAATATTCAAACTGGGCCTAAGCAGAATACACATGTGAAATGGGCCCATTTTTTAACCCAAAAGTCATGGCTTGTAGGTTATGGATTTTTCACATATATAAGCTGCTTTTTTTTGCTATATAAATGCCAATGTAGGTAGCCAAGTTACCACATAACCTCAACATATCTTTTTAGAACATTTAGCAGTGGACAGTTAGGGATAATTCTATTCTGCTAAATTTGTTGAAAAATCCCTAAAACATAGGAAATAAGGAAAAATTCGTTTTGACTGATTCTCGTGTCTTCCACGTTCGTCCACTCTGTTCCTGATCTGTAGCATCGAAGCAATTGTTTAACAAACACAAGGACTGTTTCCACTTTCTGCTTTTTGTTTTCTGCTTTCTACTTTCTGCTTTCTGTTTACTGTTAAAACTAAAAGTGTATATGTGATATATAATCCTTACGAATAAAAACTAGATATTAAACGTAAATTTATGACCGTGCAATGCTGTGTTCGGGACCGGATACTGTCTGACGTGTTCAGTGTGGGGACATTGCTAGGATTAGAACAAATCAAATCATACAAAACAATGTGTTGTAAATAAACAGTATATTCAAATATAAAAGCTGAACACTACACATGTTTCATGAATTATCAAGTCATCTGTCGTACTCTCATGAATGTGGTCTGGAGATTGACCCCGACACTATCATCATCTCCTTATGCTGAAACTGTTGTGAAGGAGATTGAACGTGATGTACTTTCTTGGAATTTTATCGAATGTCAAGTGAAAGTCATTGAGACTGAACTCTAACTAAATTCCTTGAGTCATCATCACGGGTGAACTGAAACTAGGTAGGGAGCGTTGGGCATCCTCCATCCTCTTAGCATGCATGCTACGACTTCAACGTCGGACGTGGCAGGGCCACTGGCTACTCTCTGCAGGGAGGCCTAAACCCAATAAGAGGCAAACAGAGCCCGTTGGATGCGTACTCTATCTAATAAAGTGGAAGGCGGCGTACAATCTATGCAAGTACGTAACGAATCGACGATTTTTGTAACTCGACTGACGACTAACGAGTCTTCTAATCCGAGTTTGCTGAAAACTCTCGAGTCATGGCTCATAATAACAACAATGAACATAAGAGACGTGAAACTAACTCGCATATAATATGGCATACCTATTATCATCAAAAGTATAAGTGTTTTACTGGTACTCATCGATTCTCCATAGTCAGGGGAGTACCCTGCAAATGTGAGGCATATACTCTAGATTACTGAGTTAGTACTCACGGGTTGTGTATTCCATTTGCAGGTGAGTTACCAGATGATCGCAGAAGACTGTAGTTACCCTATATATTTTGGGAATGTTGTAATGAAACTATGATTATTTTGGATATGTAATATATGTGATGTACTAGTCATGTCATAAACTGTGCAACTTAATGGTTCCCGCCCTATAATTATAAACTGAATTCGTAACAGATTTATATATCTGTATCTTTTTATTTATATCTTAAGGTTCACAATTACAAATCATGATCTATAAACTTCATTAGAAAATAGACGTATGAGGCTTCAACATGTATAGTTTCTAACGAAGTTAATAAACCATGATTCGAAATTGAGAATCTTAAGATATAAATCAAAACGTGCGCATAAGATTATAAATCCTATAATCTCATCTTCCTCCTCAGTCTCCTCCTCCTCCTGCTCCTATTCTCCCTCTCCGACCTCTCCGCCTCCACATCCGCCCTCCTCCATATCCGTCATAAAGATTCTTGCTAGGGTTAGGGTTTAGACCGACAGCGATGATGGTACCCGTCGGTGTCTGGGAGGAATATGTATGCGAAACCAAGGTTGCAGCAACAAGAACAGGGGAATGGAGTGTTGGCTGGGGTTCAGAGAGGGGAGGAGGTGAGGAAAGTGATCGAGATTCTATCGAGGACGAAGAAGAGGAATCCGCTCCTGGTTGGTGAAGCGAAGCTTGAACCCGTGGTTAAAGAGGTTTTGAGGAGGATTGAGATGAACGAGGTGGTTGAGGGATCATTGAGGAATGTCACGGTGATCAGCTTGGAGAAGGATCCGGCTCTTGTTGGGCTTCGAATGGATGCGAAGATCAAGGAACTTGGTGATCTGAGTGAAGGTAGAATGATAAGTTGTGGTGGCGTGATTGTGGATTTGGGGGATGTGAAATGGCTGATGGATCAGCCTACGGGAGCACAAGAGGCAGAGCGTGTGGTGGTTGCTGAGATTGCGAAGCTGTTGAGCAAGCATGGGGACAGTGACACTCTGTGTTTTACACAGACGCTCTGTTTTCTTCCGACGAAGATTCCAGCTATGATTCCGACAACGACTCGGATTCTGATGAGAGGTTCGACGATGGTGTTGATGATGAATATGAGATGAAGAAAGTGTAGGACTTTATATTTTAAATTTGTATGTATTTGGAATTATTATCCCTGGTGTACTTTTTTGGAATTATTTTCAATTGTTTGAAGTTTTGGATAGATCACCCTATAAATTCGTATATTAATTTCTAATATACCTTTTTTGATAATAAACATTTAAATGAATCTTATTTTAAATAAAAAAAATTTCAAATAAGAAAGATTTTGATACAGATAGTAGGGCATTAGATCGTTTGCAACAATTTTTCTATCTTTATTGCTACAATAAATTGCTACAATGTCGTTTTTTCTATATAGAAATTCAGTTTTTGACTCAATTATCCAACATATTTCTTATATCGATTTCTTATAGTAATTTTTTATATGATTTTCACATTTATTTTCATATTATAAATTCTAATATTAATTTCTAATATACCTTTTTTGATAATAAACATTTAAATGAATGTTACTTTAAATAAAACAATTTTCAAATAAATATGATTAAATATATTTTCTATTTTTAAGCAATTTTTTTTATGACGGGGATGTCCAGGTCAGCTCGTGCGCACCTCGACTATAGGATATGGAATTTGTGCGAAAAGTAATTTTCCCAAAAAACAAGATACTCCAGATATCCTATCAAATGAAGGGAAAGAATACAAGGGGATAAAATATGAGGGATTACTAGCACCTCTTTCTTCAAACCCCTCTGAAATGTTTGAACCCACGTTGACCATTCTAGTATGTTACCTATAGAGAGGTTTGATAATAAAAAAAAAATCTATCGTGGAAGTACTATTTCATCCATTTCAAAATATAGGCAATCGTTTGATTCGGCATATATATTTAAGTGTATGTTGAATTTGTGTGTAATTTGATAAAGAAAATATATTTTTTTTATGATAGCGGATTTTTTATAAGTAATTTTATGTAATTTGTGTGCAATCCTCATGACCTATTGTTGTGAATATATGTTTCAGAAAAAAGAACGCAAAACTACAAATAAAACCCCGAGGGAATTTCACTTCACACTTTAATGTCTAAAAAGTTTGAACTCGCATTTAGGTACCAAAATGAAGAAATGTGTTAGTTTAGGTACCCATGGTTAACCAAACCCAACATCCTTTCCTTCATCCTCATTCTCTCCATTATTACCTAAACTAATCTCTTTCACCTCCATTATTGCACCCATTATTCATCTCCATCAAACCCCAAATCGTCATAAAATTTTAGACCATTTGGATGCGAAAAATTGGGTGATGCGGGAAGCGTAATTTTGTTTATTGTTGGAGGTTTTTTTTTTTTTTTTTTTGTTGTTGTTGAACTTAATCGCGTTGCATGGTCAATTGTGTTTCGATCACTTTTGTAAATGGATTTTCGGTGTTGTCTCTTGGTTTTGTTGTTGTTTTTGATCGAGATTGATATGGAACCTGGCATCGTTTTTTTCTTTTAAGTCACAGTGTATTTTTATTTTTTTAAATTATCGCTTTCATTAATGTTAGATGCATTTTACATCATCGACTAGCTACGAATGCAATATCTACAGCTCTGAGATTGAAAGGAATACAGCTTTGAGATGCATTTTTCATTTGTTACAGTTCAGAAGTTTTTGTATTACACGTCACAATTTCTTTCTGTTTCAGTCCAAAATCGTATTTGTTTGCAGTTTTCCGTTCAATTTCTTACAGTTCACAAATCCTTTTGTTGTGCTTCATGTTTTCTATTGAGACTGTTTACTATGTTGTTTTTTGTAGTTCGTTGTCTCCTTTGTTACAGTTCGACATTAATTATCTTTACAGTTCGTATCATTTGAGATTCACTTACACATTGAATACAGTTCATATTTTTCTTTGTTACAGTTCAGAAGTTCTTGTGTTACACGTCACAATCTGTTTTCGTTTCAATCCAAAATCGTTTTTATTTACAGTTCACAGTTCATTTTCTTACAGTTCATTGTTTCTTTTTGAGATAGTTCACTTAGTTGTTTATTTATAGTTCACAGTATCTGTTCTTACAGTTCACATTTCATTTTTTATTTATATTATTTTTTGCTTGTAGTACAATGGAACCTTTGAATGGACCACAACCACTAGATGTGCAACTAGTAGCTCTATGTTCATTTGAAGAGGAACTGTTATTCCATCAATGTAAGGAAGTCCATGTCGCTGGTGCAGATATACGAGCAATTGATGGAGAAGTGTCCTCAAATAATTCCAATAAATGTGGTGTTACGATATTTTATGCCACAAATTGGATGCCAGGTAACGTTGTCCATTGATAGCGATGTGGCGAACATGTTCCATGTGTGCACATGCGTTAATATCGACGCCATCGAGATGGAAGCTTCGAAGAGGTTTGCTACGCCTCCAACTCCAAGGAGTAGCTCATCGAGTGTGCGATTATCCCACGGGTATACTTGTAATTCATGATTTTTATACATGACACTTCATAACTTCTATTTCTGTCAATTCATAACTTTCATACCTACCAGTTCATGATTGTCCAACTATTCAGTTCATGTCTTTTATTCATACAGTTAATGCAATATATCATGTGATGTTAATGAAACTTAATGAGCTATTTTCTGATGTGCAGATCATGTAACAATGAAAGCCCAAGTGGTATGACCACAATAAACAATGATAACATTTCCATCAAAGTATGACGTGAATCCATTGAAGGGGTAGCTCAGAGCTTCGGAAGCGCAGAAGAGTTTCGGGTGGGGATTAAAAATTATGTAATTTCTACACGGCGTGATTAAAAGTACTTCTAAAAAGATCGTTGTTTCGTGCGTCGACGTGAACTGTAACTGACGAGTTTACTCATCCAAATCAAAGAGAGATGGGGAGTTTACAATCAAAAAATGCAACCTTATGCACACTTGCGAAAGCGGCTTAGGAGATCGAGGTCATCCGAAAGCAAAATCTGTTTGGGTTGCAAATATTGTTAAGAGGAAGTTACGTCATACTCCTACCTATGTCCCTAAGGAGATTGTGAAGGACATACAAGAGAAGTATGGTGTTGAATTACATTATCACCATGCTTCGCGAGGGAAGGAGCATGCCTTAAAGGAGATTCATGGGAAGTCCATATGTTCTTTCAATCAATTGTGCACTTATTATAGCAATTTGAGGATCTCGAATCCTGGGAGTATTGCGGAGTATGAGGCGAATAATGAATTGAAGCAATTTATCATATTGTTTGTGGCGTTCAGGCTTCTTTGATTGGATTTGTCCGAGGATGTAGACCTTGTGTGTTCCTCGATGGAACATTCTTAAAAAGCAAATACCGACTGCCCGCAATAGCACTGGATGCTCAAAATCAAATGTTCCCTATTTGTTTCAGTGTGGTTGAAGCCGAAAAACAATGAGAATTGGGCATTGTTCTGCGATCAATTCGGTCAAGCATTGTCGCCATATAATGCTGGAGCATGGCATCAATATACTTTCTTCTCAGACCAACATAAAGGGCTGTTGAATGTTGTTCCTCAATATTTTCAGAATGCTCATCACTCATACTGCTTGAGGCATCTTGTCGACAACTTTAAGAAGAAGGTATCGTTCTGTATTATTCACAATTCATAGCTCTTTTTAATGTTGTTCACTTGTCTGCTCAATACTGTGCATGGGAGGATCTAGACGCAGTCGAGTACAATATAACTGACAGTTTACTTCATTGGTTTCTTTTAGGCACTCACAAACTACCCTAATCTCAACAAAAAAACATTGGATTAATGTCTTCAACAGTGCGGCCTATGGGATAACAGTTGATTTTTTCAAACAAACATCAACAAGATTGTTAACGCAATGCCACTATCAAGGAATTTCATCGTCGATTCATGGCCAGAATGTTGGTCCAATGCTCTTTTCATCGAAAAACAATGGGGAATCATGACGAATAATCTGGCGAAATCGTTCAATAGCTCGATTAGAGATTCTCGTCACCTACCAATTACCGCGATGGCTGATCAGCTTTGGATCCAAATTATGAAGCTTATGTATGAACGAAGAGAGATTGATTTCCGCGGAGCTACCGTCTTGTGTCTGGTTCCCAAAAAGAGACTTGATCTTGCCTATGAAGCAAGTCATGGCTTAAGGCTTCATGGCGCAACCCATTTTAAGTTTGAAGTGATTGATAAATATTCGACACATGTCGTGGACCTTGAGCAAAGGACATGCTCTTGTAAAGAATAGCAGGTAAATGGTATGCCATGCAAACATTCATGTGCAGCCATTGAGTCAAAAGGTGATCGTTTGGTTGAATATTGTGAACCGTTCTTCACAGTGGAGATGCATAGGGAATCTTACAGAGAGGTTGTTAACCCGATTCCTCAGCAATCGCAGTCTGTGATTTCTCTTCATCTACTTGAGATAAGGGTGCCAGATGTACGAACATAACCAGGCCGATGGAGGACCAGGAGGATACCTTCTCGGGTCAATACAAGACCGATGACGTACACTCGCTGCCACAAACATGGGCACAATAGACGCACTTATCAAAGCACAATCTGTGATAATTAAACTATGTAAAATATCGACGTGTTTTTACGAATTCATAGAACTCTCGTAAAGTCTCGTATCTGTAGCAGTATGTATTATATGCAATTCTTATTTATTAAAAATATAGTTCATGCATTCCCTGATACCAGTGCATCATACTTGAATAAACAGTCCATGTCTTACTTTTCTTGTAGTTCACCACATGACAGTTCATGTCTTACTCTACCTGTAGTTCATGACACTTCAACACAAAATGGATGACCGTTCATGACTTACAATAACTGCAGTTCATTAGCATTGTTTTGAAACATATACACAACATGCATGAACGAACCGTTTATTCGTGCCATTATGAGAATAAATGAAACCGTGCGCGTTTCACAATGACCTGCAGCTGTTCTAGACAAATAAGCTAGTCGCGGCCGCGACTGGGCATGTCGTGCCTGCAACATATCCCATTTCCTGTATGTGAACAGTCGCGCCCGTGACTGATCCAGGTTGCGTCCGCAATGGGGCCCTGTCCTGAAGACAGAACGTCACGGTGCGTCAAATACCATATTTTTTTTATATGATGAGCGTAGCGCATATTCGTCATGAAAGATTAACCTAAACGCGTATATATGATACATGAACCTTGCGTATAGAAATGAGATATTAAATATGACTATGCGATACCTCTAACCGCATCGTGACAGGTATAAAATAAACTAATAAGATAATAATGAATCAAATCCTACACTATTACGTGTACAAATGAACCATATACTCAAATATACGGATATAAAGTGATTTTATTATGCATGAACAATGCTAAATGAAATCATCATAACGCATACCTAAGGAAGCATTGAAACGAGTTTGGGATTTACACTGCGGGACATACGAATAAATGAAATGCAAACCAATGACGAACACCTAATCAAATATAAAGGCTGAACACTGTACATGGTTCATGGACTGTCAAGTCATCAGTCGTACTCCTATGAAAATGTGTTGGAGGTTGTACCCTATACCGCTTGATCTCATTTGTTGAAGCTATTGTGAAGAAGGTCGAATGTGATGTCCCATCTTGAAAATCTTTATCGAATTTCAAGTGAAAGTTATCGAGACTGAACTCTAGTCAAACTTCTTCAGTCATCGTCACGGGTGAACTGAAACTAGCTAGGGAGCGTTGGACAGCCCCCATCCTCTTAGCATGCATGCAGCAGCTTCAACGCCGGATGTGGTGAGGCCACTGGTACTCTCTGCAGTGAGGCCTAAATCTATCCCAATTAGAGACAAATAGAGCCCGTTGGAAACGCACTTTATCCACTAAAGTGTAAGGCGGCGTACATTCGGTGCAAGTACGTACTGAATCGACGGATTCTTGTAACCCGACTGGCGATTGACGAGTCTTGTATTCAGAGTCTGTTTGTTGAAAACTCTCGAGTTATGGGCCATGCTAACAAAAATGAACATAAGAAACAAGCAATCATACAAATACTCACATGTAGTATGGCATACCTATTTTCCTAATAAGTATAAATGTTTTACAAGCACTCATCGATTCGTCATAGTCGGGGGAGTACCTTGTAAATGTGAGGCATATACTCTAGGTTACTAAGTTTCATACTCACGGGTTATGTATTCTGTTTGCAGCCGAGTTACCAGATGATTAATGAAGACTGTAGTTCCTTATGTGTTTTCGGAGATGTTGTATTGAAACTATGATCATTTTGGATATGTAATATATGTGATGTACTAGTCATGCCATAAACTGTGTAACTTAATGGCTTTCGCCCTATGATTGTAAACTGAATTCATAACAGCTTAACAGCATGAATGGAAGCATTACAGGTAGTTTTCTTGACTCTATATGAATCGGGTTCGTGACGGCATAACGCTACGTATCACATGACGTGGTTCTCAGGACGTTACAGAATGGTATCAGAACCTGTCACTATGAAGTGATTGTACATAAAAACTGTAATACCCTAAGAAAAACCTTAAATGGTTTGATATTATTACCTATACCAATAACGTACACCTTTTTTTCGGCAGCTCATCACTCTCCACATGAAATAATGTTGGGATGGGTGACCTCCTGAGAAGTTTCCCAAGATGTACGCGAGTGCGGTCAAAGCGCATTAAAAAGACTAGTGTTGGTCAGTGGGACCAGTTGTTAGCCTGGAAAGCGGTTCTTGATGACGACCCGATAGCGAGGATTGGCCGGGGTGTAACAAAAACACAAGTAAAAAAAAAAAAAAAAAAAGAACATGGCAATGCGGTGCAGCCATGATCAGAAGGAACCACGATCTTCCTTAACTTCGCATTTTTTTCGATAAAGGGAGAGCCCATGTTGTCCGCGTCGACGTGTCTTAGGAGGAGTGGACAATAAAAGAGATTAGCCAAATATCATTGTAACAAAAATTTTTTCCTGACAGTTGCCCGTTCTTCGACTAGGCTTGTTACATCTGCCTCTGTTATTCCCGCTCTGACCAGTGCCTTGTCCTTCAACTGATCCAAGACCTGTTTGACAAAGTTCATTAGCTACAGGCAAAATAGGAGAGTTAATATCAAAGACGATGATATCAAAAATAACTCCAATATGCACCTCAGACTCGTATTCTGGAATTAGGCCGAGGACATCTAGCACTTCCTTGGCCACATTTTCAACTGTAATTATACTTTGAACCAACTCTGATTGCTTTCATCTCTGTTGTTCCTGTTGTTGCTTTTATCGTTGTTTCTTGGATTGTTTCTTCTGTATATGCCAACAACCACATACCATAAGTCCCCTGGTACTGTTAACACACAAATCTTCCCACTGAGTGCACAAAAAGGGTATGCAGGGATGTAGATTGCAAGCTTACCTTCAGTACGGCCACTGAGCTATTTATGAACCTCAGTGCCTCTTTAAGCAAAATATCATTGTAGCAATGTTAATCATCAGTAAAATCAGGGAACAATACATGCTTTCATGCCAGATGCGAATACAAAATTATCAACTTAGGAAAATCACCAAGAGATTATAAATAGATCAGTCACTACCTGATTAGCAAATCCCCAAAACAGCACTGAGATGACCACACTACCCCACAATTCAACACACTAACTGCTCAATGGATACAACACAAACCCAAAAGCCCAAAAGAAGACAATGAAGGGAACAATGACAGTATAAAACAAGGCCTTGGTGGACAAAACATCAGCCAACTTTGAATACAACAGCATGAACCCAACAACCATGGACAAATACACCCAAGTCTTAAAAAATGGGATAATCTCAGCTATAAGTTAAAGCAATTAAAACAAATTCAAGTAAATTTAGACATTAGGTTAAAGAAATTTATACATTAGAGGTTAGGATTTGATGCTGCAAGAATACAGAATTGGTTACGGGGTGACTGCGGGTTGCCTTCCTTCTGCCTCGTCGTCCTTTGATGGCGGAGACCGATGAGGCGGGCAAGGCGAGTGTGGGAGAGGAAAGGAGAGGCGAGGCCGAAGATCATTGATGACGATGCAGAGACGACGACGGCATGTTCGTGATGTTTATGTGGACGATGGGGAAATGAGATTTGAGTGTTCTATTTGGGGATATTGCAAATTTAGCGACGAAAAATGCTGGTAGTCACAGATTAGCGCCAGAGACTGCGTTGGAGTCGCTGTTTTACGACGGAGCCGTCACTGTTTTGCAACCGTCACAATATTTGTCGCTAAACTTTATTTGCGAGGAAATGTGGGTTTTTTTTGTCGCTAATTAACGACAGAAAATATAAAGGTTATCGCTAATTGGCTATTTTTTGTAGTGATATCATCTGCCCATCCACTCCACCTCCTGAAAACACAGAGAAGAGAAAAACACAAAAAAATAATAAGCGTGAGACATATGAGCTCAATAACGTATCGACCCCCTAATAAGGGTTACACGAGAGAAGAAGATAAGAAAAGAAAAGAAAAATGATCACTTACATTCTTTGTTCCAGCACTCTGAAACTTATCATATTAATCCAACATTCACAGTTATCATCTCAAAAATACAATAAAAACAGACAATAGATACCCTCAGTGTTATAATTGTGTCCTTAGCGAGACTTAATCAATTTCAACTTATCAAGCTTTATTCAACTTTAATAAAAGGGACATCCGTGAAAGGAGATCAGCCAAATCGGAGCCAAGGATCTCCTACAGTGAGTTTCACTCATGCCAAAACGACCTCACAGGGTCGATGAAAGAATGTCACCACCAAATCACTGCATAACACAAACGAGAGTCACAACACTCTTTGTGTTTTATACCACGGAGTTATCTCACCAATTATGCATTTACACTTCTTTTACTCACGCATCCTCTTTATACCAGTAATCAAGACATAACACAAACTCACACATTATCTTATCATGGTGCACAACATTGTACATCAGGCATATTTAGTGACTACGTCCAAAGAATCCAATGCATATTATTATACTCACGGTACAATAATACGCATCGTCGTATACAATAAATCTAAACGTTATCTTCTTATTGTAACTTCCTCACACGCACGCTCAGCTTGTCCTTTATGTCTTAACGAGTGACGTCTTTAGATCCTATAATATAATAGGATTCACATATTAATATATTTTCTTGTGAATGTTTGTTCGTACTTCATGAAAGGCAATCATATTAATATAATGAGGTGATGCTAAACTTTGTATAAGTATTTGATACTTATTTTGATTGTGTATGATGATGATCTTATATATTAAGTATCATTAGAGGTATTTGTGAATATTTGGAGTTATTTTGGGATGAAAACGATCATTCTCAATTCAGAAAGTTGTAAAACAGCATCCCGACCTCTGGAATGGGCGTCTTGGCCTCTAGAACGAGCTTCCCGATCTTTGGAACGAGTGTCTTAGATTTTATCCAACTTGATCTTTCGACGTATTTAAATCTATAACTTCTTGTACACTACTTCAAAATTATTTCATAAAATTATAGATAAACTAGACTTCATAATCTTTCTAGTGAAGTAAAGTTTCCATCATAAAATCTTATCAACAATACCAGTTAATTAGTTGAAATATATATTTTCTGCTAATTCAGATAGTTTGTCCTTAATTCACTAATTTGCTCATAACTCTCTACATACAACTCCAAATAATTATTTATAAATTGTTCTGAAAATTTGACTTTCATACCTTTCCAGTGATATAAGGCTTGTCTTATGAATCTTACTCCCTCCGTCCCATTCAAATTACAACGGTTTGACCTACTACGATAATTTACATATGTGTTGAATTAATAAGGAATGGTGATTTTGTCCTTGTGAGTGTGTAGATAGAAGAGTGATGAAAAGAAGAGAAAAAAAAGATGGTGGGTAGGTTGATATGATATAAAATAGAGGAAGTTTGATATTTGGGTATGAAAAAAATTGATAGTTAAGGAAATGTTGCAATTTGAATGGGACGACCCAAAAATGAAAGTGTTGCAATTTAAATGGGACGGAGGGAGTACTATATAATTCCATATAAAGTCATATAGTCATCTCTGTAACCAATTTTTTACAGATTGTTATTTCCGCACGTTTTGATTTATATCTTAAGATTCTCAACTAAAAATCATGGTTTATTAAATTCGTTAGAAACTAAACATATGAGAATTCACCATATACTAATATCAAAATTTATCAAAGATTGTATAATTTTTCATAAAATTTCTAATAAAGATGATCAATTTTTTTTAATAACAATGAAGGATCCACGTCATGCCCGCCTTATCACCTAATTCCTCCTCTTTTCCTCAAACTTCTCATTCTTCTTTTCTCTTGGTTAACTCTGATCTTACATGGTAATGAGTATTTTGTTTTTTGTTTATAAGAAATTTTCAAGGAGAAGAGAGCTTGTATTTATAGAAAATTAAATCAATTAAAATAGTTTAAATGGATAATTATTGGATATTTAGTGGATAATTAATTTAATTTAGGTGGAGTAAAAATTGACATAAAGAAAAATAAGTGCCAAAATTAGATTTAGGTTATTTTCATATGAATACGGTATTTTTATATTAACAATGTGTTTCTTTGTATTTGTGTATTAGGGTTGTATTTCATCTATATTTTATATTGTTCAGTAAATTATCTAGAGCTACAAAAAATTAAAACTAATCCCAAAAATCTACACACGGAAACATATTTTTCAAAAACTACAACACCATATATTCTCCCCACACACACTCTCTCTTTCCCCCCTTCGTATCTCCTGTCATTCTCCTCCTCCTCCTCCTCCTCCTCCTCCTCACATTCCCTCGCGATTCTCCGATCAATCACCCCCACCATTGCCGCCATGGCCATCATCGAATCGATTCGATCGATCAAGCTTTGGATCAGATTGATCCATGGGACAGTGCTATGGTCGATCACTTGGTTCCAAATCCACCTTTGATGACGACGATCGAGATGTCGCTGGTGGTTTTGTGCAATCGTCGTTGTTGGCGTCGGAGACGATGGGGGACAACGAGGAGAAAGATGAGATGGAGATCGTCGACGGGGACATGGCTGAGTCTGTATCCAACTGGGGAAGGCGAAGGAGGAAGGGACGAGTTCGCTCCTGGCAAGGGCGTCATCGGGGAGGGGGACGACGCTGAGGAGGTTTTTCAAGACGGAGGGTGCTACAGTACAGACGCTCTGTGTTACAAAACAGACGCTCTGTGCTACAGGATAGGCGCTCTGTGTTCTACACAGGCGCTCTGTTTCCTTCTGACGAAGATTCCGACGACGTCATCGGATTCCAGAGAAGATTCCGATGACGACGTCGGATTCCGACGAAGATTTCAACGATGATTCCGACGACGATGTTAGATTCCGATGAGAGGTACGACGATGGTGTTGGTGATGGATATGAGATGAAGAAAGTGTAGGACTTTATATTTTAAATTTGTATGTATTTGAAATTATTATCCCTTGTATAATTTTTTGGAATTATTTTCAATTATTTATAGTTTTGGGTAAAAATCCCTATATTGTTTTTCTATTATATAGTCAAGCAAACCTTTTAATCCCGCAAAATAAATTATAGCGTACGATAATTTATCATTCACGTTAATTATCGTGAAACTAAATTTTACGAAATTTTTCAGGTCCTTACATTAATAAAGATTGTAACTCACTATCATCTATATATAGGGTTGATTCTAGTTATAATAAAGCAAATATTGTTAGTATGCAATTTGGGATCAGAGAGTTAATATGAATTAGAGCTCGATGATTATGTAGTTAATCACATACTCCCTCCGTCCCACAATTGTTATAACAAATTGATTGGGCACGTATGTCAATGTAAAGTTTGATACGTATGCAATGACGATCAAACGTAATTTTTGATAAATTTATCGTGAAACATTAATGATTGTGAATTTACATACGTATTTCAATCTAATACATGTTGTGGGACGATCGTACGTGATTTGATATGAAAACGAGATTTATATTTATACGTATAGAATAATACAAAATATGTATGTTTTGTAAAAATTATGGGACGGAGACAGTATAAGTTTTATGTGTATAGTAAAATCAAAGAATCTAACTTTGAAATTGGATTCTTTTGACTAAATTCTTAGATCTATAGGATTCTAATTAAATCAATTATTCTGATTAAGCTCCAAACTGATCAACTTTGTATCTCAACCATCTAAATTCATCACACAAACCTGGTTAACCACATAAACGCCAAATTAATCAACATTATACTTCAACCATTTATAGGAATATTATGGGAGTTCGAGATGGGCATTTCTGCGAAGCACTTTTTGCTGAATGCCGCATCAGAAAGTGGAGAGGAAGTGTTGGATGAAAATGAAATGGAACGAGTTTTATTATTAACTATTTTTTACATTGTGTTCATAAGTTTTTTTGTCATATGCTCCATTGCATAGGAGCTGTCTTGACCGCAAAAGTATCCGGGGAAGCAAGCTGCTTTAGTTCAATATGAGACTCAGCAGAACTCATGATGATTATGTGTGGGGCTGATTTAAAATATTTCTGATCTCCCTAATATTAACTTATGACGCGTTAATTTGTTACTGTTCATACTTAAGTGCCGATCGTTTACGGTTCATACTTATGTGGAGCTAGTCTTTTTAGAAAACATTTTCCCAATGGTTATACATCAGTTAAGAAGGATGCTAGTCCTTCCAATTTAGCTGAATGTATAAAAACACTTTTTTTTCTTTAAATTTAGTTGCAACAATTTGGCCACAAGCATATATTGAGGCAAATTTTAACTTAGTCACGAAAGAATCCAATATTATTTTTCATCAAATTATTATAAGACATTACGTTTTGAAACTTATTAAACATCACATTTGATCGTCATATAGCACGTGTTAAAAATTTCCTCAACAATGATGAAACTCAAATTAAATCTTTTTTCGAGATAATTAGGATCTGAAGAAGCAAAATTTCTAAAACCAAAAGCATAATAAAAATTTTATATTTCTTGATCTATATTAATCTTTTTTAATTGCTCATTAAGTATGATCTACTGGATAATTTTGTTCCAATTATACGAAAATAAATTGGTGTTTGAAAAGTACTGCTCCCTCCGTGCAAAAAAAAAAAAGAAAAAGAAAAGAAAAAAAAAAGGAAGAAAAAAGCAACAATTTTTCATTTTAGTTTATCCTATTAAAATTTCAGCATTATCATATTTGATATTTTTTAGTTTTTAGACTAAGACTATCAAATTATATTATATTTTAATTTATATCGTCTCTATCCATTATTATTATTTTTTCTCTTTCATCTCCTTCGCATATACAAAGAATAAGGCCAGTAATTTTACAAACAATTCAACTCTTTCGTTAATTTACATGCTTGGTCAATGTTTGGTATTCTTTTCGTCCCATTTAAATTATAACGGTTTGATCTGATATGATAATTTACGTGTGTTTTAAATTAATAAGGAATAATAATTTTGTCTTTGTGAATGTATGAGATAAACAAATGAAGAAAAAAAAAGAAAGAGAAATAGAGATAGATGAGTTGATGTGATATAAATTAGGGATAGTTTGATATTTTTATTAAAAAAATTAATAAATAAATACAAATTATAATTTGAATAAAATACTTTGAAAAATATTATAATTTGAATAAAATGAAAGAAAGATCGATTTTTGGACGGAAATAGCATTAGTTTGTATAAGATGAAAACAAAAGGAATAAAGGGCACCAATGGGAAGATTTGGGGGAAAACAATAAGCAACGGTTCGGATGAAAAAAGGAGGCTTGATATTCTGGGGTCAATTTTGACCCATGGAAAGACAGCACCATCGCTGCCATTTTTTTTGTTTTTGTTTTGATAAAAATCATCGCTATCAATTTTGAACTGCAGACAGGCGGGATCGTCTTCTGAAAAGCACTTACTTCTTGGTCGTAGCCTGCAACATATATAGCCTGCAACATATAGGCTACTTTTTTGGTCGAAATACCTCTTTAAATGTGTATTCATTTTTGTTTAAGAAACGTAATTACAGGGTGAGACCATACTGGACCACTGGTGGTTCACAGCCATTCTTTTTATTTTTCTTTTTTCTCTTTTTTGGTAGAAAGTTCACGGTCCTTTTTCATATTTGGTAGAAAGTTCACAGCCCTTTTTCAATATATCCAAACGTAATTATAGGCTATTTTCTTTAAATGTTTTTAATATTTTTATATTTTAAAAATATGATGTGGTTAGAAATTAAAAAAATTGGAAAGAGAAAGATTATATGGTTTAAAATTAAAATTGAAAAAAAAAAGATAAATCTAAATTTATCTATATATATAAAATGAATGTTATAATTAATTATATTGAGACGGAGGGAGTATGTGTAAAAGAAAAAAAGAAAAAAGATTCATGATCTCTTATATATTATGGATATGTTATTATTGTTACATTGGCAATTAACCAAAGAAGATTGCAAATTGGGAGTTTCTTATGTTACTTTAATTATTTGGTAGTTATTGCAAATACGTACCTTTTTGTGCTACATTATATGAAATGCATCTTAATCAAGATTTTTATAATAAAAGTGTGTCAATATAAATGTAACTTTACATGCATTGATCATTGTTACTAACTATGATCACAAGAATTTCAGTGGTCGAGATAAGCATGAAAATAGTATTGAATTATATGATATATATGACTAATTCATCAGTGTTAAGTATTGGATTCTACAAAGCAATGAGCATTGAATCAACTACTATATATATGCAATCTTTATGCTTGCATGAAAAACCTAAGACCACTGTAATGTCATATTTTAAGGGGGTGAAGCGTGTTCTCAACTATGGTATATAATCATATATCAGTACCAAAAGTACGTTAATTTAATTAATATCTTTTAGACTTCGATGTTAATTAAAAAGGTCTTTATTGTATATTTAAACTTAATCCCATATAACTAATTAAACAACAATGTTTCTTATGGAAAATATGCTCAGTTTTGGTAGATCGATTAATCGATAGATGTAATTCGGTTAAATGGTTCATGTAAATTTGGTTAAATGGTTATCGATAATTGGTTAAACGGTTACGGTTAATAGATTGCATCCAATCAGTTGAAATTTTTTTAATCGGTTAACCGACGATTAAATTGTTAACAAAACGAAATAATTAAATGGTTTTACTTCCCAAACCAAAGCCGAACCGTTTAATTAATCGATTAATCAGTTTCGATTTATATGGTTCGTTTTTGGATCCTCGATTTTTGCATCCTTACTTCTAACATCATTGCGGACCGCCCCGGCCAAAACTGGTCGGTACAAGTCCGGTAGAAACTATAAGACTTAATATATGTTCAGTATGCACACTTATGATTTACTCTAAGTACTGTATGTTAAAAAACAAATCAATAATATGCATAGTTGAAAATGTCATGTTTATCTTAGAGAGGAATATTTATCTTGCGTTGCAATCCATGAATTCTTTTTTTGAAGCGTATATTGACAACAATAGGTCATGAGGATCAAATTTAATTACTAGTAGAAGACTGCTACCCTTTATACAGTTCAAGGAAACTTCAACATTATATGCCAAACTAATCAACATTATATCTCAGCCATTTATAGGAATAATATGAGAGGAATTCGAGATAGGCGTTTCTACAAGCACTTTTTGTTGAATGCAGGGTCAAAAGTAGTGGAGAGAAAGTGCTGGATGAAAATGAAATGGAACGATTTACTATTTCTACATTGTGTTCATAAGTTCTTTTGTCATATACTCCATTGCATAGAAGTTGCCTTGACCGCAAAAATGACCTAGGAAACAAGACGTTTTGGTTCAATCTGAGACCACATAGAGATAATGTAGCAGGCTACTAAGCCTATACTAAGACCAAAAAGGAGTTGCACTTTTCATGATGCCCACCACTTTCACACCCTCCAGCTGAGTCTTCTCACCAAATCTTTTTTCTTATAATTCGAGCACATTTTATTTGATATATATATATACGCTCTTGCCTTGAAGCGAGTACTGTTCATCCTCATTTCATCGATCATGGCAAAAGTTGTCATTTTTCTTCTCCTGCTCCTTCTCGTCTTGTTCCCTCTCCTCATGATCACCACCGCCTCCATCCCATCCCCTTTACCTGCCGATCTCACTCTCCACCACCTCCCCGCCATCACAAACATCACCACTTCCATTTTCATCATCATGTTCTCCGCCGTTTTCCCCCCTCCTCATTCCACCAAACTGCACCCAAAGGCACTCCATCGGCCAGCACTCCGCCACCACCGCCACCACCAACTCCTCCACACCAAAATCCATCACGACCATCCATGACTTGTTCATGTCCTCCTTTCCCGCCGCGGCCGAGATGTTACCGTTGCTGCCGCGATTGGGAGTACGATATCTATCGGTGCATTGCCTTCTTCTTCGGGAGCTTTCTCCTGTGGATTTCTCAGAGGTACATGCCAACCCCTCTTCAGGGATTCGCGTCAAGTCTTTTCTCCTTGGAGGGCTTGAACTCTGTTAAGGCTTTCATGGATTCGGTTTGGGCATGGAGGGAGGACGGGGAACCAGAGATGAGGGAGGAAGGGGAACCCCAGGAGATCATCGCTGACGAGGGCACCACACCGACGGGTTCTGACTTGGTGATACCGACTTCGGTACGCCATCGCCAAGTTTGGAGCGGCAGATTCTTCACTGCCAAAGAAGCCATTCCGCATCCATATCAGGAAGCAATCTCCTATAATTATGTATTGCACATTATAGGGAGATTTGAGATCAATCCAAACTTGGGAATTACTGAACTATATATGTAACACTCTTGAGATCAGTGAAATCAGAAAAGCAAGTTTATTCAAAAACACAAACGTTGTAAAGTAAGTAGCATTAGGTAGTAGTGGTATTAGTGATCCAGCTGCGAAGTTATGTGATAATAGTGATCAATATGTCTCAGGACCAACGTATGTCACCTTGCCAGAGATCTATAGTAGCAGCTACCTCAAATATGCTGGTGACGAAAATTTCAGAAAGAGTGCAAGGCCCTGCTTTCCAACATTTGCTTCAGCCTCGACATTCAAACTAATGCTTGAATTGAATCTTACTTCAATCTTCCAAATGAAAATCCCGACCCTAGAACAACAAAAACAAATCCAAACTTAGATACACAACATCAATACATCATAGCTACATTGTATCGAAGGTCCTTTTTCCTGATACAAGTATGCGCCAACTCGGCCTTTCAGAATGAAATCTAGTAAACCTATACTATGTTTCTATTGTTCTGTGTTACAACTCACAAAACCAAATCTTCACATGTTCAACTTCAGACTAAGCCCCGGGGAAAACCCAATAAACTAAAAAAACCTGACCAATATTTAAGAGTGAAACACGCACAACCTGCAGAACACGCAGCAAAGCTGGAGTTCGACACAAAATGCTTACTGTGGCTGAAGAGACCTTGGGGGAGCGGCAGATGTTCGTAGAGCTGGAGATGAATTAATACTATAGAGTTGGAAAGTACATAAAGGCGTGTGCGATGTACAGTCAAGGCCTGCATCACCTCGCCACCAACAGCGTCGTCCTTCTTTGCAATCGAGCGGCTTGTAGGTCTACACTTCGACAGTGGGCGAGCACCACCTAAGACTGCAATTCCGCTTTGAAGAGCTATCCTGACTACTCCGAAGCCCTCCTACAGTGAGCTCATGCTCATGCCAGGGTAAACGAACTCTGCCCCTTGCAAGGTATATATAGTTATTGGCACAGTTGTAAATACCTTAGCTATTAGTCCTAGATTCCTCGGCATAACCGACTCTATCTATTTTCTCTTGGGCCAGCTCGGACACTAGGAAGACGCTCATAGAGATTACATGGAGTTGAGCAAGATGAGACCATGAGATACCAGCATTTTGACTTCCATCCCTGAGATGCAGGCAGAAACTCGCAGGGCAAAAAGGCCGACAACTCATGTCAGACAACCATATTTAACGCATCCTTAATCATGAAACAAATCCATGATCAGGGTGAGTAGCTCTTTAACAAGGAAATTCGTTCTGCTTTTCAGGTCAATCGGAAGAAAAAGAAAATGCATTGACAAATAGCTGAAACCAAGTTGAAGTTCCAAGAACATGAAACTCACTGGTTCATGTCAAAGTAATTCAGCACCTTCGTTTTGCTGATAGAGAGTTGACAACGAACTCGCAGATCATTGGAACTTGGTTTTGCTGACAGAGAGTTGGTACCTGAAGTGATAGGTTAAGATCTCAAAACTGGTGTCTCATTTGTTCCGTCGTCTCCTGATTACCTTTTTCGCATCCCTGAATATCTTAAGCTCACTGTTTTCAAATCCATTGTTCAATGTGAAACTTTGTGGTATACTATACTATGCTGCATATTTGTGAATCTTCTCGGTTGTAATCAAGAGAAAATACTATCATTTGTTCCATGATTTGCTGCTATGAAAATTCAATCAGTTCATCTGTCAGCAACAGAACTTATGGATTATATGGAGCCATAAAAGAACGAAATCAAGTGTTTTTAGGACTAGTGGGAGCGATTGATTCTATGGAACAGTAATTGGACATGTGATTTTTCGTTCAACTAATGGATATCTGATCAATATAAAACAAGCAAGCATATTTTTCAAAATTTATAGAAATAAAAGCAATTATGTTTGGATCATCAAACATCAATGAATTACATGAAATCTAAGGCCTAAATACATTTAGATGCATCACTCACTTTCTTCTTAGTTGATGAGAACTTAAGGCGTTGATTGCTCCTCATTGCTACCATCCACAGTGAAACCTAACTTATCAAGCTACAATCATCCATAGCATTCCTCCTTTACTTATTAAGCTTCACCATGGCGAAACCTAACTTTCCTTCACCATATCGAAACGACCATAACTGCAAGAGGTCTCCTGCTTGGATTTCATTGGCATTAAACAGCTTATTCCATTGCTTCACCAAAACATAACACTTCCATCTCTTGAGCTCCAAGGTCCACTCTTGAAGCGAAAGATCAAACACAGGGACACTAATTCCATGCTTCTTTCCCTCGGCATCCTTTGGATGATTCAGCATCGCCTTTTCATCGTCCTTAAGGAAACTGCCGTTATCATGTCGAAACTCTACATCTGGGATAGAAAGACGACCTTCACTCGTCTTCACATCGGTATCAAATATGTACTTCTGCATGACGAGCATGATGTCTGTGCCACCTTTCTCATCGATCTTCGCTTTGACCTCCATTGGGAGGGGCGGTGGGTTAATTTTCGCCTTGTTGATCTCTTCCTTGCTTGGCAATTGTGCTCGTTTCTTCTTGTTCTTGCCATCTGGGTTTTCGAAAGGATTAGGATGCTCGCTTTCTACTTTGATCTCTGATAAGCCCTTCGGACGTTCATTGCGTTTGTGATCATTGCTATCATCCACAGTGTCAGCACTAGCTGGAATACCAATTATATCTTCATCATGTGTACAATCCTCACTTGTCATCTCGCACTTCAAAGAGGCTATGTCTGTGGCGGCGGTGCAAGAATTTGCATGCGTTATTCCACTAGCATGATCAACGTTTGTGATCCCACCATCACTCAAGTCCTCCATATGATCCGGAACTTCGATTACTTCACCGAATAGTTTAATGGTCCGGGGTTTCTTGTTCGTTTCATTCTGCACGCTTGCTTGATCTCCAACGCCCCACATCTCATTCTTGTTCGTTTTGTTCTGCATGGTTGCTTGATCTACATTAACATTTAAACACCCATTATTAGTTCATAAACACAATCTAAACAAGCTAGCTAATTCTATTACACATAATGTCGTACCATTATCAAGTTCGAAAAAGACGGGACTAGTTTTAAAAATGCATGTGATATTGAAAAAGCTTCTGAAACTGATCGGCATAATGCAAACATTGTGGTCAACTTAGCAAATAATGTCGTACCATTAAGGGAAAAAAAAAAAAAGAGATTCATACCTTCTCTTTGACGAGAGTGAAAAGTTGTACTTCGGTTCACCAAGAGGGAAGGGGGAAAAACTAATTTGCAATCGGGCCTGTAAGAAGCAGCGAATCCAAAAGGCTGGTGATTGAATATCCCAAAAGGCCGATGAATCCCAAGGGCAGCGATGGCTTTTCCAACAATTGGAAAAACTAATTATAGAGTAATACTTGAATGTGAGAGAATTGGAATAGTATTTATGGTCTTCATTCTTTATATTATATATATACAAAATAATGTTTCAAAGATAATAATATCTTATCAAATCCGAGAATAATTTCAAAGATAAACAAAACTGATCGTAAAAGGTAACTATGCTTTTTTCAACAAAGATTTTATTTAAAAAAAATCTTGTAATCATTTAAAGATAAATTGTTAGATTTTATTAAAAAAAAAAGGCTAAAAGATAAATTGTTAGATAATGTTTGTAACACCTAACATTGGGTGTAGGTATGACGTGTCATAAATCTATTATAAATTAATATATTGGTACCAAAATTTGATTACTTTTTATACCAAGTTGGTTGGTCCTATATATATGCCTCCATAGTTATGATTAAAAACTAAATTTACAGATTTTTATCTAAACATACAAAAATTTGAAAAAAATACCAAAAAGATATACAAGTGATCTAAATTTCAAAAACATATAATTCATCAGTCTCATCTCCCTAACCTTATTTTCATCTTCATCCCAACCTCAATCATCCACTGTCGGAATCTTCGTCGTAATCCAACCACCGTCATCGGAATGTTGGTCGGAATCCGACCATCATCGTCGGAATCTGGGTGAAATCTGGTCGGAATTCGGTCATCATCGTAGGAATCTTGATCGGAATCTGATCATTTTCGCTCTATCTTTTTATACAGACGCTCTGTTTTCGCTTTTTCTTCAGACGTTCTATGTTTTTGTTCAAGTTTTCTGTTTCAAATAGATCGCCAGTTAAAAAAATAGATCGTCTGAACAAAACACAAAACGCCTAAAAAATAAAACAGGGCGTCTTAAGGGAAAAAAATACAGAGCGACAACAATAACATCACAAAGCACTGGCTAGAACTCCTATGTACCACTAAGTATATCGACAACAAGGTAAGATTTACACAAGGGTTCTAAACCATGAAAAAACGGATCTATAAACCCAATCTCTTCAATGAAACATCCAGATCTAAGAAAACCGATACCAAAAGCAAGCTTCGTATCCCAAATAGCAGATCAATTACTCTAAGCCTTGACTTCCTTGTCGTCAATGTCTTTCTTCTGAGTCTCGAACTGTAATACCCGAGAATTTTGGAAATTTAAAAACGAAATATATAACATTACGATTTTAAAATAAATCGTGTTAGAAGATTATATATTTAAATCTAAAAAAATATTTGATTAATTAAATCAAATATGATGATAGATTATTTTGGGATGATTAGTTGAAATAAACGTTACGAACAAATAATGTTACAATGTTATAACGTTATAAACGTTGCACGTAAGGGTTATCGATTTTAAATAGATTATGACTCGGGAGGTCATAATTTCGTATACGGAATAAATCTATCGACGCAAATAGATTTTTAATGGATTAATATTACGAAATTTGGGTGAATAATGGATTGAACGAGACGTATCGTGCGATGGAATGGGGTATTTTCCCACTCACTCACCCACTTCTCCTAACACTCCCACCATCACTTCACCGCTTCCACTCCCATACTCATCTTCTCCACACCACCACTCCCACTTCCACTCTCCCCTGTCGGCCACCAACACCATCATCTCCGACCACCTCTCCTGCAGCCAGCGCATCAACATCATCATCATCATTCCATCATTGCCGTTATCTTCACGATCATCATTGCACCATCACCACGACGAGGGGCAGCAGCAGGCCGAGTGAAGGACCAACGCCAGCTGCTCAACTAGTTAGCACCGCCAACGGATCCGTCTGTGTGATCGTGTGCTTAAAAAAATCAAACACGTTCGAGGTAACCTCACTCGTCCGATACACCTCTTTTATTCGTTTACACACGTTCTTTACTTCCGTGCATGCTTTGGGACATGTTTTGATGTGTTTGATGTGTGTGGAATGGTTTGGATACGTTAAAACGCGAATTGAGGAATCCGGTGTCGGGCAGAGAGGTTTCCTGCAGAATTCTGACCAGAGAACTGTCGCGTACGCGACCATCCTGGGTCACGGCCGTGACGAGGGAAAAATTGGGATTTGCCTGCACAGTGGCGTAGCGTCCGCGACGGGGGTCACGCCCGCGACAGCCCTTTGTCGCGGCCACGATACGCCCGGTCGTGCCCGCAATGGCTTTCTGGTCAGGAAAAATACATTTTCGTGCCCCGAACCTTAAACCTAAATGCGTATTTGAGATATATAACACCTATGCATAGAAATATATCGTCAAACGTGCATAAACGATCACGTTTGACATATGATAGGGTATTTGGGGTTGTAATGAAGTAGAATACACCCTCATAATATAAATACCTCTTGGAAAATAAAGGAAAGCGACCGCTAAATGAATAATAAAAAGGGAACGGGGGATGTGGAGCTTAGTTATACTATCCGTGTGAACTAATGAAAAACAAACGAATAAGAAATATCAACTCCTTGAACTGATAAGAACGGCATTGACATCCCTTGTGGATCCGTTGGATCGTTGGTCGTTTTCTTAAATTTATTGAGAAGGTCGAACATGGTGTCCCTTTTTCGATCCATTGCGATCATCTGTTTCCTTGAATAGCCGTGGTGGCTTGGGTTTGAGTCATTGCACTCCTGTATTATCCTCTGAGTCATCGTCACGGGTGAGAACTAGCTAGGAAGCGATGGGCATCCCCCATCCTCTTTGCATGCATGAGCGGTTTCTAAGCCGTTGTGGCGGGACCACGGGTTACTCTCTGCAGAAAAACCCAAATTATCTCAATGCAGGCAAACGATACCTCATTGAATGCGCACAAGAGGTGCAAGACGACGCACAGAGTAGACAGGCGCGAAAACAGAATCTATTGGGTAACCCGGGTGACGATTGACACTTTATCTTATCTCTGTAATCCGAGTTGGTCATATCCTTGGAGTTGTCACTGCTTTTGAATCAAGTCATGAACCCTAATTAAATGCAAAAGAAAGGAATGACTTTTAAAAGCGATACAAAACCATATAAAGAAATGAGATACGATGTTGTGTGATATGGCGTCCATATTTTCGTATATATATAAAAATATTTTAGGGACTTTCGCTGGTCGCCATAGCCGTTAGCGAAAGTTCCCTGTAATTGGGATTCATACACCTGAGGTTGCTGAGTTTCGTTAGCTCACGGTTATGTCTTTCAATTGCAGGTATGTCCCCAACAGCACTTAAAGGCTCTTAGAGAGAGGTTGTATGCATTTAGATGATCTCATGTACTTTGGATATTATGACAGATCAGATGTCTATATTGTTTAAATGTAATAAACGATCTGCATAACTTCCGCTTTAATGTTGAAACTAAACAGGTATTCGCGACTGTAAGCTATGATTGTGGCTACTGTTTATAGTTTTCTTGACTTCTGTATCCCTAAAACCTATTCGGTTTGTTTAACCTTGTCACGGATCAGGTCCGTGACGGCATAACACTCACATGTCTTTCAGCACGGAAAGTCGAGGGCTTTGCACGAACTCAACTTTGATGGTCGTCTTCGAGTGGAAGTTGAACTCGTCGCTGGTGTAGCGGGAAAGCATATTCTACTTTTCGAACACCAAGTCTCCGATGATGACGATCTCAAAGAGGCAGTGCTCCACGGTGGCCGATGGATCGGAGGGTTTAGGGAGCGGAGAGGTTTGATGGGAGAGTGGTGAGGTGAGATGATCGGAGTGCGGAGAGAAGGAGGGGGCGATGGCGGTGACGGAGGAGAGAGAGGGATGCGGTGGTGGAGGTGAAGACGACGGTGACGGCCTGCTTTTGGGAAACGGAGAAGGTTGACGAGGAGGAAGGAGAGAGAGATGAATGAGATGAAATTATATGTTTTGAGGAATAAGATTTCGTGTGCAGTTTTTTTGGAATAGTTTTGAAAAGGTATAGGTTTGGATAATTTTCTGTTAAATTTATTTAATTTATATTGATATTTCAATTTTTCTAAAATCCTTTATGTTTTAGACATGTGCAAAAAAAATACAAAATATAAATAGTTTGTTGTGTTTTTTTTTAAGTTATCATGACAAGTTATGAGACGAAAAAAAAAATTATGGTTTGAAAAAATTAAAAACAAATTTGGATAATGTGTTTTGTAAAATTAATAAATTTATACGTATTTAATTCCAAATAATAATAATAATCATATAAATTATGTTCAATAATATATTACTTGAAACATAAACTTACCAACAAAATTTATATAACATTGATTAATAAAGTTTACATGTAATTAGGTGATTTTAAGGATATATTATAGGTATTAAATTAAGATAAATTCTTTAGTTAATAACTATCCATTATGTTATCATTTCTTTCAAAAACGTTAAATATTAATATTAATATATTAAAATCAGGTTTAATGCTTATTAACCAAACCCTAATAACAATATCAAATCATCTCATTTTGGTAGTATGCATTGATCCATGAGCATTCAATATTAAATATAATCTGCATCCTGACCATGTATTTATCTTACCTCAGCACATCTTCCTATGTTATTTATCAATTGTAGTTCAACCATTCGTCCCATAAGTAATGTGAAAGTAATAACTAAATCAGCCCTTGAGTAGCTACACGTGGAAATGATTCATATCATACTCAATACAAATTACACACGGAAATGATTCTTATCATACTCAATACAAATGATTCTCATCTGTCGCGGAATATAATGTTGAGGAGACATCAAAATCAATTTCATACACCACCATTCTCGACCATTAACCGCAAGGAACTCATACCATATATTCACAGAAAGTACACTAAAAACATCTATAGTTGTCATTGAAAAAAAATCCCTAATGTTATGCCACCAAGAACATAGGTCCATGTTCATATATTCTCGCCTTCTTCTTGCCTCGGACAAACCCTGCTTTGACTCCATTTGCTATTTTCACAAACAAGAGAATGCCGTAAGTGGCAATTGACCTTCATTCTTTCCCTAAATGGCTCACGAACAGAGCCGATCAACTCATGTAGGAACTTGTATCCTCTGCCATGCATTCAAAAACACGTGATAAAGGCATTCACGCCATTTAAGATAAACCCAGTTAAAAAACAAGTACTTGGTTGGAATAAATCTCACCTTAATCAACTTCTGATGGAAAATCTGTTCCACTTCCCTACGAAGGGTTTCAACGTCGACAGCAAAGCCTTTCTGATTTTCGTCCTCCATTAGCTGCTGCAAATGTGACTGCATTTTACCTAATGCCGTGTGCAGATTACAGAAATCCCTCAAAACTTCAACTTGAGTTGTCCTAAGCTGAAGCAGATTTTTCAGCACGACAAGTGCCTATTGTCACACAAGAGACATGGTCAAGCTAAGAGAAACAATCATCGACTAGTGATAGAGCAAGACTAGATAGTATTTCACAAAAAAAAAAAAAAAAAATGAGGAGAAATTGGCTACAAAACAAGTCAAAACGAACTAACTAGGGAGTAATATGCAACTGAGCATGATCAACCAATTCATGAGAACAACCCCCCAGATATGCTAGACTAAGCTAGGCACAATGACATGTTAAGGGATGAGCCAAACCGGAAATTCATTATCTATTATTATATATAGTTTGAGAGAATGGGTTAGTTTTTTTGGTTGGCATTGGACCTAATAGACCATCATTGTGTTTAAAGCCCATTAAACATCTCTTTTGTCATTGGTTTTTAATGGATTGATTATTGGCCCTTGGTTTCAAGCCCATTAAATATCTCCTTCTATAAATTTTGTCTTTTCCTAAACCCAACAAAGAGTCAACCCAACAAAATTATAGAACATTTTAAAAAGTACACAACATTCTACCAAACTAAACTAATTTTCATTTAAACCCAAAAAAATATTCTACAATATAGAACAACAAATGTTTGATATATAAACCCAAAAAACACTTTACAAAAAGAAGTATCTTCGATACCAAAGACTAATAAATAACTCAATTAATGACTAATAATTAAGTTGGTTTTTCTACCCAAAAAAATAATTAGTTAATTCATATTGTCAATTTCTTTATCTCCAAAAATAGTTCATGAATACTTTAATGAGTTATGAACACTTATTATAAATAATTTAATGATTTATATTATTATATCATTTTTTATCATATTACAAAACCACTCTTACGGTATAACACCGGTCATCAATGCAAACTAATGCAGCAATCACTCTTTAAAAGAACAACACAAAATCACTATGTACAAAATAAAACACACATGTCACAAAATTATCAACAAACATACCAATAAAATGTTTAACATGTCAAACCCAACCAGCCAAATCACAAGTTATAGACTAGTAAATTATAAAAGCAAGGCAGCATTGTTCACCACACATTTTTATCCTAGCAAGCAGTAGCATATTGGCTATATCAAGTTTAGCTTATTTGTAAAACAATAAGGCTACAAAAAGCCGCCTAATGAGGGTTTTTCACTGAGAACTGAAAAATAAACAAGTACTGATCTAGATAAGAGATTTACTAGAGAAAAGAACAACCACCACGCAAAATAAAGTGGAACCCGAAATATAATAGTCACTCCATTGATCAAACGTAAGATTGGTTGTCCATCAGAGGATGATGAATATGGTAGAAAGTAACTGAGACCACACCTTTTCTTGAAGGTCAAGGTCATGTGATGCCATTAGGTCAACCACTGACTTCAAAATGACACGGTCGCCGAAGAAAGGAAGCTCTGCTTGATCCATATTCTCCAACTGAAACTCTGCCAAATCACCGATAAGAAACACAGATTTCTTGCGAAGCCTGATATCAAAGCTTGAATTGCTCAATATTTCCTACAAGTCAAACACACAATTTTTTAGCCACTGTTAGTATTTCAATAGAACACCACTACCATATTTTTAATGTTCTTTTGCCCCTCCTTAGTGTAATCCATCCCAAACTCCCACTATTAAGCAATCACAACAATAATTCGTGATTTTGGTTACCTGAAGCATCAAGTCCCCAGCTTCTGCATAAAACATTCTTTGGCCATCAAAATTGTTTCTGATCAGTGCTGAGACCGCATATAATGCCTTAGTTGCTTCTTCTACAAAATTTGATTTCACCATCATTATAAGCTTCTTTAATGCCCCAAGCTGTAAGACCTGAAGTCCCCAAAGTAACAAGACAGATATCAGAATAAATTTTAGACCTTGAACGAAATAACAGGCAAGAATCAACCTCTAGGATTGCATAAAGATTCTAATAAACATCGAAAGTAGTGCAGTCTGATGTTTGTTTGGCAAGAAGACGACAGTATGCAAGAACCTGATCCTGGACAACTGGGTTATTCTGGCTAGCTTTCCCAAGAACCCATGCAGAAAGTTTCCTTATCTCCCATTCCACGTTGTCGAGCTCTTTAATCACCGCAACAAGGCCACCAAGTTTATTTAGATCTGAATATACAAGATAATCATTGAAGTCAAATCAACTGTGCCAAATCAACCGAACCTAGTATCACCGAAAATTGCAATTGGAAACTTCCTTGATCTTTTTGAGATAACAGGAGGTTTATTTTAAATATAAGGGAAATGAAATCATAATTGCATAAGCACACACCGTTTGCATTATCAATTGGTTCTACAAGAATCAAAAGCTCCTCCAATGCACGGACATGATCACTGAATGAGAGAGATGAGTTACTCAGGTCATCAATTGCTATCTTCATCATCTCTGTGTCAGAAGGCATTCTCAACCCCTCCATCAATTCCTGTTTAAGAAGACTATCAGTTCAGAAGACAAAGGAAAAAAACCAAAACAAAACAATGGAAAAAACAAGAAAGCAATCAAAGTGTAACAAACAATTCAGATGATTTTTTAGGAGAAAGAAAGACTCAAATAAGCAGGAGCTATGATGGTGAATAATAGTATCTGATTTAGATAGGTTCATGAAAACCACAATGCAGTGCTAAGCAGCATATACAGGTTGGAGCTAGCACAAGGGCATCCAAGGTTGACCATAGGCTTGGGAATCGGCCTTCTTGGGCCAAACTATTCTTGGATGTTATATTTTGTTTATGCGTGCATGATAAAATTAGGAGAAAAAAGGTGATAATTGCGCACTTCAGGAACATCTTTTTTCTTTTTTCTTTTTTCTTTTTTCTTTTTTCTTTTTTCCTTTTCTTTCCTCCGTGCTCTTTCAGTGACCGCCCTCTTATTTCCCACCAAGCCCTTGTGATAAACTGGTAGTCAATACAAATCCATACAAGGATGGAAGTCTTATTACCTTCAGTTCCGCATGACGCTTCTTGAGCTCATCAGGAGACGTCCTTTGGACATTTTGTGCTGTTTCTTTCAATTTTGCAGGATCTGAGTGTCCTGCAATTTTCGCAAGAGTGGCAGGTTCAGACCCCACTATGCTTTAATAACAGTGGCACATATTCTGATGACAGAAGTATTAAACTGGTAAAGAGTTCAGTACCTATTGCCCACTGCAAAATCCCATCCAAAGAAGAGAAGCCACCATCAAGCTCATCATTGCCATTCAATGTCAACGTGGAATCATCAGCGTTCGTTTTCCTATACAAATCGCTTTCCTGCTTAGCAGCTGTCCAGAATAATCCAGCCGATGCCGTGTGATTGACGTGGTCTTCATCCGCAATCACTATTGCTGCTGACATTAGAAACAGCTGCCAGAGAACAAGGATCACCACAATACGCCCCATAAGAAACCTGCAAGAGAAGAACTGCAGCAAGGTCACCCTTTAAACCAAAGGCAATTACTACAGAATCAACACGATGTAAAAATACTTCTGCGCCACAGTCAACATCTAAGGAATTGCAAATGGTAATAAAGACATAAAATTCTACAAACTACATTCTGATGCAGTGTCAAACTCTGTACCAAGCTTTCATCAAATCATAGCGCCCCAATCTTTCTATAATCCATGAAATAGTACACACTTCTTGAGGAGACATAATGCAAAACTACCGTAATAACATTTTACATTTAAGAGACATCTACAGTTAGAGGAATGCTTAAAACAGTCACTTTGAATCCCAGTTTTGGAAAACACTAATTCTCATTCATTTAAGTTGAGTATCTGTTGATAAATGACTATTGGTAGCATTTATCACTGAAGTTAGCATATTGAATTCAAGGTCAGCTAAATAGAAACTGAGTAAATAAGCCAGACAAAGATCAAAATAGAAGACACAGATCTGAAAATCTCAGATACCCCCAACGACTCTGATTGCTTTATTAAAAAAAAAAAAAAAGACAGGAGACATATTCAATCAAGCCCATGTAGTATTTGAAATTCAGCATGGACTCCATGCAACTATTTGAGATCCCTTCATACAGTCCGTTACGATTGTTTAAAAAAACCTAAAGCCGTGTCTGCGTGATGAAGGAAGAGAGAGACTGTCGAGACGGGGATACAGACGTATACATAAGTTTCTAATGTTCATAGCACAAGCTAGGGAGTTCAACCCATAACTTTTAGGAAAGCTACGGGATCAGATACCCCCGATGACTCTGATTCAAGCACGTAACATCTGAAAATTTCAGATGTTTTCTTCATTATAATGTACACCCAAGAACATCACCATTTTCCCTAAGTAGAGATCATATTCATCCAATCAGTACAACAAAATGACTTGACTGCCTCCACCAAGCAAAAAACGAAACTACGCACGTCCTATCTCTTCATACAACCAAAGGACAAAGTAAATTACCAACATATGGGATCGAGAACAAGTTTCACAGATAGTACTTCCTATTATCAGTACCGATACTACCAACATCATGTGATCACCAATTCACTTCCCTATATGTTGATGACCCAGACCAATATCCTAAACCCTAAACACAATAATTTACAGCCACTCAACCATTCAATCTAAACCCTCAATCATATCTTTCTTCCTCTAATTCGATCAAAAGGGTACCTAAATCAAAACTGTTCCTCTACAATCAATCAAACCAACTTCAACATCCCATCAAAGTGATCAACAGATCACCAAAAGAAGCAACTGGGCAATCACTAAATCAATTCAAACACGGAAAAAACACTCACTGCAAGACTACCCAACAAGCTCATACCTTTCACACTGAATCCTTGCTGTTTCTTTTATTTCCCCTATTTGAAGTGAAATTGGTGTGGATCTGAGGAAACTGGGTATGCCCAGTTGCCAATCAAGTAGCTGAAAATTGGAGGTGAAGACAGAACCACAGGGGGTCAAAAGGGCGATAGAGGGTGCGGGTGAGCAGAGCAGGAGATGATGAAGATCGCTGTATATGAGATTATAATATGTTGAAGTATTTATTTGTGTGATGTTGATTTGTGATGTCACACAGCCAATGGGGATTTGCTTCAACGGTGAAGTCCTTTTCCTTTTTCCCTTTTTCCCTTTTTTTCCCCTGTATGTGAATGTGGCAGGATCCGTTACTGGAACATGGGCCGAGTTCGGCCCAGGCTTGTGGTGGGCATCTATGGCCCAGAAATTCTGAAGAGTGCCAATGTCCATATAAGATGTGTGCTTCTTCTTGTTCTTCTTTTTTCTTTTTTGATTAAATATAAGCTGTGTGTTTTTTTTCTTGAAAATATAATAAAATATTAGGTTTCATTGCTCAAATCATCACAACATTGAATGACAATTGGATCAGGTTTGTGGGCCTAGTTCGGCCCAGGCTTGTGGTGGGCCTCTATGGCCCAGAAATTCTGAAGTGTGCCAATATTCAGATAAGATGTGTGCTTCTTCTTTTCTTTTCTTTTTTCTTTTTTTATTAAATATAAGATATGTGTTTTTTTTTTAAATATAATAAAACATTAAGTTTCATTACTCAAATCATTATACCATTCAATGACAACTGGCTCAGATTTTTGGGCCTAGTTCGGCCCAGGCTTGTGGTGGGCCTCTATGGCCCAGAAATTCTGAAGTGTGCCAATATCCATATAAGATGTGTGCTTTTTTTTTTTTTTGGTTGAAAAGGTCTAGTAGAATGTTAAGTTTCATTACTCGAATTATTACAACATTCAATAAAAACTGACTTAGGTAGAGTCGACTCCCATGCATTATGTTGGTAACACTCAGAAACATATTAAGTAATACTCAGAAACATATCGAGTCATAACATGAGCGACACGATTTGCATCTCGAGACACCCAAGAGTAAAAAAAACTCACTGAATACAATAGAAAGAGCACGACAATCATCAATTAGGCCACCCCAAAAGTGACAGATTAGGTGCTTTGCTAGATGGAACATGTTGACCAGAAGTTCGCAATCACTTTCCACCATGAGCTTGTGTACCTGAAGCGTCCTTGCCGATTCACAACCCCCTCTCAAACCCAACCCTACACCAATCTGAGGATGTGTGCTTTTGGTGAAGGAAAAATCATCAAAACACTAGAGGAAAGGCCTAATTAAAAGTAAATGCCAATATGGCCCAAACCAATGGCTGGAATTAGCCCAATCAAAATTAAATAACCCATTAGGCCCAAATCATTGGCCCAATGCCAACTTGGTACAAACCATTTGATGCCCAATCAAAAGGTAATTCCAGGAAAGAAAACGAATCTAGTTCAGTCCATAGGGCCCATATTATCTTGATAACTGAAGGTGTGTTTGAAAGGAACGAGCTGTATCAGAGGTGTTGAGTGTTGTCATGGTTTATGAGTACTCCTTTTGTCCCATTTCAATTACAACGTTATAATATTATTATATTATTTAATATATATTTTTATAAATTCGTTATTCATTTTAACGACGTAAAAAAGTTACAATATTGATATAGCATTGAAATATATAACTTAAAATATTACAACGCCCCAATTTTCACGTCATGGGACACGTGACGTTATGTCGTCACAAACCCGATCCGTGACAAGACTAAACAACCAAGCGGGTTTAGAGATATCAAAAGTTAAGGAAAATACATGTGATGCTTCGATCCATATAATGCTTGACAAACACACATCCATTTCATACAACAGTGTGGAAGCAAATATGTTATATGGCTTAACGACATGACCAGTACACTTTATATATTACATATCCATAATCCCACGAGTTACATTACATAATTCCAAAAATACAAAAGGCATTCAATATCTTCCATAGTTGTCCTGTAACTTACCTGCAAACGGAATACACAACATGTGAGTTTGAAACTCAGTAACCTAGAGTGTATGTCTCACATTTACAGGATACTCCCCCAACTATGACAAATCGATGAGCATCAATAAAATATTTTTTATACTTAATAGAAAACATGTACGCCATATTAGGTACGCATGTTGCATGATTTCACATCTCTTGAGTTCATTGTTATTATTATGGGCCCATGACTCAAGATATTTTAATAGACAGACTCTGAGTATAAGGCTCGTCAGACGTTAACCGGACTACAAGAATTTGATGATTGAAAGAGATAATAACTTACTTCCAACAGGCTCTATGTGCCTCTCATTGAATCAAATTTGAACCTCTCCGACAGAGAGTTAATAATGTACTTTCAACGGACTCTATGTGTCTCTCATTGGAGCCTTTGTAGCTAAGAGAATGGGGGCTGTCCAACGTTCCTTAACTAGTTTTAGTTCACCCGTGACGATGACTTAAAGATTTTGCCTTGAATTCAGTTCCTAAGACTTTCACTTGACATTCGATAGATTTCAAGCAGGGACATCAAGTACGACCTTCTTTCCAACAGTTTCAGCAAAAGGAAATGATGCCAGTGCCGACCTCATTTTCAAAGACCACATAGAACAGAAAACTTAACAGACCATAACATTTGTACCACGTTCAGCTTTTATATTTGAATATGTGTTCGTTGTTGATTCACATTTCATTCGTGTAATCAAACATTGTAATCTCAATTCCCACAGTACTCCCTTTACCATGTGTTTGATGACTTTAATTGAAATTATTCATGTATTGTAAAATCACCTTATATATATATGATCATACTGTTTGTTTGTAAGACATAGTTGTCATATATGCATATTTCATATCCCATTTCTATACGCAAGGTTCCTATACCACGTATGTGCGTTTAGGTTAATCTTTCACGACGAATGTGCGTTACGCTTATCGAAAACGGGATCCCACTGGCTATCATCCTACGGACGTCTATTGGCTACCATCCGACAAAACAGACATGAGACTTCAGACCTCAACCCAACTGACATGGTTGTTCAACATATGTCTGCTCGCAACAAACAGCCCAACAGACTTCAGCCAAAAACATCAGTCAACAGACGACTTCCATTTGTCATATGACTAACCAAACAGACGTAAACCCACAGATGTCTGTTGTCAGACATCTGTCCAGTGTCCATCAGACATTTGCCCTCCTTCAAACAACGGATATCATTTCTGTGTCCATCAGACATCAACAGACCTACAAACAACGGACATCATTTCAGTGTTCATCAGATATCTATCGGTGTCCATCAGACAACCACCGACCTATAAAAAACAGACATCATTTCAGTGTTCATTAGACATCTACTAGGGTCTAACAGACATCCACGGCCTACAGACAACGGGCATTATTTCAGTTTCCAACTGACATCTACCAGTGTCCATCAGTCTTCTACGAGTGTCCATCAGACAACCATCGGCCTACAGACAACGAACATCATTTCAGTGTCCATCAGACATCTACTAGTGTCTAACTGACATCTACTAATGTCCATCAGTCTTCTACCAATGTCCATCAGTCAATCACCGACCTACAGACAACGAATATCATTTCAGTGTCCATTAGACATCTACCAGTGTCCATCACACATCTACGAGTGTCCATCAGACTTCTACGGGTGTCCATCAAAGAAAGGTTAACAGACTTCTGTGATTGGAACAGACAAGGGCTAACAGACTTTTTTGATTGAAACAGACAAAGGCTAACAGACTTCTGTGTTTGGAACAGACAAGGACTAACAGACTTCTGTGATTGGAACAGACAAGGACTAACAGACTTCTGTGATTGGAAGAAACAAAGGCAAATAGAATTCTGTGTTTGGAACAGACAAGGGATAACAGACTTCTGTGATTGAAACAGACAAAGGCTAACGGACTTGATACAGGAGACTTGCAATGACCACATTAACTTGAAGTATGACTCTGGGTGTTTCTTGTTTCATAAAAGTCTGGTACCTTAACTCCTTGTTTTGGGTGTGTTGTAGCTTGCAATCAGTTGCAAGCTCATGAGTGTATCCGTAAGAAAATTTCATGGCTGACCGATTATATACTATTATCTGAATCTTCTTATATATTATCCTTGATAATTTCAAATAATCCCATTATCCATATTTTCGCATTCTCATCAATTTACTCGATTAAACTATGGTTGGATTACCATCTCAACAACCATAATCAAAACCAATCAAACCAAACCTATCAGACTCAATGTACATCATAAGATCCCTTAAGTTTTCAAGCCATTGACATCAAGCAATCATTCAAGCAAACACCAAGACGGGATTGGGGTTAGGTTGCCTCAGCACATGTTTGGTCTGCTTTCCCCTGTTTCTCGATCACGTCCAATTGTATCCTCCTTCGCCCGCATCGCTACGGCTGCTTAATGGTGGTTGTGTAAATGGCGACGATAGTGATGTGTGTTTGATGCGTAGTTGCATGCTTGAGAGAAAATAAAGGAAAGTGAGAAGAGCAATGAGGATTGAGTGAAGGGGAATGGAGGGGATGACATGAGATGAGAACAATGATGATGATGGTGATCGTAATGGTTTTCATGGTGGACGGAAATAATGGTGCCGTGTGAGGGGAAGCCAACATTTCGGTCGTCGAAATGTATTTGCAGGGGAAATAAGGAAGATAGGAGGAGATGGGCAGTAGAGTGGTTTTATTCAAATGCGTTCTCTCGTTTTATTTTTATCAGTCTATTTTTATCCGTATTTCATGTTATTATTTATCGAAAAATATACTTATAATTAAAATAAATTATTTATAACTTAATAATGTTTGTTTTACTGAAAATCTCGAATATTTTCGGGACCGTATTTTATTAGCGCAAATACGTTTATTATATCGTTATAACGTTACATGTGCGTCATATTTAATGCGTACGTTTATTAAACGCATACGTTACATCGTTATAATGTTATGTTTAACGATGCATATTGGTTATATTATTCGTATGTTCGTAACGTTACGTTCTCGTCATTTTTATTCGTACATTTAAATATATAATGTTACGTTATAACGTTATATTCGATCGTTTGTTATCTAATATATTAAAATATATTTATTTAAATTATCAAAAAAATTTCGGGATATTACAAAAATTATAAGTGTTTTACGATAATTTTATATAAAATGATATTTGATTGTTCTGTGAACTATTCGTATCTTGAATAATTTTATTACTTACCTGAAATAAGATTACAATTTGAATTAAATGGAGATCGTATTAAATTGAACGGCCTCGACCAGGCGGTTGCCATGTTGTGGAAGTGGCTTTTTAAGGAAGCATAGACTACACACAAACACGATCAATGAAGGATTCATTCTTTGATGAAAGAATAAAAAAGGATTAAATACAAATGACCAAAGTCTCCTTTTCCTTTTGACGTAAGTTAATGGGGCCGTGCAACTTGCCGCAATCCAAGAATGTCTTCGATGTAAGCTATTGAAAATCTATCGGTCAGTATAGAAAACGAGGAAATATATTATCCCCGTCCAGTACTATTTACAATATAAAATTTAGATATTTATATTAATGTGAAGGTTAGAGTTTAGATATATTTTTATTTTATTTTTGATTTTATGAGTGGATGATGAAAGAGAAAACTAAAAATAAAAAATGATAGTAGGATAAAATAATATGATATAAAATAAATATATAGATATTATGATACTTTTGTTCAAAAATCTTTTTATTTTAGATAATATTGGGTAACTTTTTTGAAACAAACAAATTAAAAAAATCGTAATTTTTTTGAACGGAAGATACTGTTAAGAATCAAAGCATATGCATCTACGTGTGGATCTTTGGATGTTGCGCCAGTCACTATAAGAAGGTGTATGTATTTCAATTTTCAAAAGTCACTCTATTTTTATGAGTGAAAAAACCAAGCAAAGTCGCCTAATTTTTTTCCTTGGATAATGCCTACACATGGTAGAGCATAGAACATTACGGACATGATTCATTTTTTATTTTATTTTTTCCATTTGAAAAAGTTTCTTTTTATGGCTCTCTCCTCGTGGTCAGAGACAGGGTTGTCTCATTGGCTACTTCTCCGCGTGTGATTGCGCAGATTCCTCTCTCTTTCTCTCCCTCCCTCCCTCACGTTTTTTCTTTCTTCTCCATCACACTATACCGCAGCGCCGATTTCTTGCTTTGATTGTTACTGGAACAACACAAATACACCGCTTCTCGACATTCGAGACCTTTGGGAAAAAAAACGATAGAGTGGAAAAAAGTGTCTGAAAAGCTGTGTGCTTATGCCGCATCTTCCCCGCCGCCACGGTCGATTTTAGCGTGTCAGCTTTATAATTTTGAAAATAAAAAAACATTTTATTTTTTTAAAAACAGACACATTCTTAATAATACTTGTGTGGGTTTTTTTTATCATTCATCGGTGTATGTCCAATGCATTATGTTATATATCAATAGATAAAGTTATATTTAAAAAATAATAATATGAATTTGATATATTTTATTAATATTTTTTTAACATTTTCATGTTATATTATAGTTTTATCAATGCATCGATAGTCATAAAAGTGCCACATATTCTCATTGAATTGTTTTTTTTTTTTTAATTTGTATGTTTGTTCTTGAATAGCCAAAAAATACTAAAAGGCAAATTCAATGTCAAATATAACAATGCATTTGACAAAATATTATATTTAGCATAATACTTGAAGCCCATTGGAGTGAAATTTTTGAACTTATTGGTAATATTTACCTATAGCTATCCATTTAACATGTTCATTGGACTTACTCTCAAGTTAGAGCATTCCCAATGTATTAGCTAAATAGATTATTATAGTTAAAATACTCCGTCCGTCTCATTCAAATTATAACAGTTTGATCCAACATGATAATTTATGTGTGTTGAATTAATAAAAAATGATAATTTTGACGTTGTGAGTATGTGAGATAAAGAAATGAGGAAAAAAAATAGAAAGAATGGTAGGTGAGTTGATATAATACAAAGTAGGGATATTTTGATATTTTTATATGAAAAAAATTATTAAATATAAAAATATTATAATTTGAATCAAACATAAAAAAAATATCAGAAATTTGAATGGAATTGAGGAGTATACCAATAGAATGCAAATATATCAATCCAATGGGTATGCTTTTCTATGGCAAATTTTGCAAAATCAAATCCTATATTTAGCAATAAAAATAAGTAAAGCATTTTATAGCAACTCATGGTTTTTGATACACAAATCTCAAAGTAAAACATAAGAACATAAAACATCTATGTGATCTTCTCCTCTCCATTGATGTAATTCCACGAAAATTTTTCGATATTTTGAATAAATATAATTTTATATTATTATATATTAGGTAACGAACTATCGAAATGTTATAATGAATATAATATTATAACAAATGTTATATATTTAAACGTACAAATAAAAATAATAAACGTGTAACGTCTCGACGTAACGTTACGAACGTACGAATAATATAACGAATATGCATCATTAAATATAACGTTATAATGACGTAATGTATGCGCTTAATAAACGTCCGTATTAAATGTAATGTACGTGTAATGTTATAATGTTATTATATTTGTATTTAGGCTTATAAAATACGATCCAGAAACGTTCGTGATTTTCAGCCAAACGAACGTTATTAAGTTAGAAATAATTTATTCTAATTATGAATATAGTTAACAGTAAAATAATAGAATAAAATATGGATAAAAATAATCTGATAAAAATTAAACGAGAAAACGAATTCGAGTTATATATACACCCACTCCCTCCATTTTCGAATCCTTTCTCTGCAAATGCACCGCCTTCGACGTCGATTTCGTGTCACCCGCTTTGCCACCCACCATAGAAGCCGCTGCGCCACCACACCTCATCATCACACTGCCACTATCACCTCTCCCTGCATATCACAATCTTTCGCTTTTCACTTGCAAACACACACAACCTCACACGCTCCTCCTCTTCTCTGTTATTCATCACCATCATCCGAATTTCCTGCGCCCTCACCCTCAACCACCACCAGGAGTAGCGTCACCATCGACCACACACAGTCACCGATCACAACCTCACCAAACAGCCGCCACCTCAGCCACTAACACACTGACATCATTAGCTCACGGGCCACCATCACATCATCGTCCCCAAACAACAACAACAACGAGAACATTGAGGACGAACACGACAGCAACTTCGGGAGTGCAAACGGATAGCAGCAGCAATGATCGGGAACGAAGAGATCAGCGAACGAAGTTCACGGCGAAAAAAACGAGTACTTGAGGTAACGTAACCTGAATCGTACGTTATACATGTGCGCGAGCTGTTTCCTGCGCGAGTGTCCCTTACTTCATGTTATATCTATCTTGTCGTGATAGAATATGCGTGAAATGGATGAATATACGTGCTATCATGTAAGAGAACGATGGCCTGCACATTGATGGCAATCTGAAACTGTCCTGGACGAATAAGCCTGTCACGACCGCGACGAAGGCCAGGTCGCACCCGTAACCATTACTCAGTTTTCAATAGATGCGTTTTCGAGGTCAAGCTAAACTCAACTGTTAACCTTAAGGTTTTATCATGTATATTCGAGTATATATATACGTCAGAGAAATATTAAAAATATTGCATGCGACCATGCGACGCTGTAGTCGGAGTCAGGAAGCTGTCGGACTCGTTCATTCAAAATTGGGAAAACTGCTGAGATTGTAATAAATCAATTTGTACACAACGATATTTTGCAAATAAACAGTACTTTCATATATGTATATACGTATACATACACACAAGGTGGTTTTATAAATACATGGTTAATATCAAATGAAAGTATCTTAACACATACTAAAAAGAGTACTGGGACGGGATTGGAATCACCATGCTTGGTGATACGGACAAACGTAACGCAAACCAACAAAGAATGCATATTCAAACATTAAAGTTGAACATGATACAAATGTCATGGACTGTCAAGTCATCTGTCATATTTCTTGAAAATGTTTTGGAGATTGAGCTCGGCATTGTCATCATCTCCTTGTTGAAACTGTTGTAAAGAAGGTCATACTTGATATCCCTTCTTGGAATATATCGAATGTCAAGTGAAATTCCTGGGAACTGAGTTCTAGCAAAATTGTTTGAGTCATCGTCACGGGAGAATTGAAACTAGCTAGAGAGCGATGAGCAGCCCCCATCCTCTTAGCATGCATGCGGCGACATTTCGATCGGACGTGCCAAGACCACTGGTGACTCTCTGGGAGAGGCCAAAGTCTATCCCTACGCGAGATGACGAGCCCATTGAAAGCGCACCTTATCTATTAAAGTATAAGGCAGGTGTACAATCCATGCAAGTACGCATCGAATCGACGGATTCTTGTAACCCGATTGACTACTGATGTGTTTTGTATTCCGAGTCTATTGAAATCTCTCGAATCGTGGGTCCATAATAATAACGATAAACGTAAGGGACATGAATTCATACAAACACACGTGTATAATATGACGTACATATTTTCTACTTAATATAGAAATATAAATGTTTTATTGCTGCTCATCGATTCGTCATAGTCGGGGGAGTACCCTACAAATATGAGACATATTGTAACGCCCCGAAATCTGGCATGCCCGCCACGTGACGTTATGCCGTCATAGACCCAGTCCATGACAAGGCCAATCAAACCAAAAGGGTTTGCAGGTATAGAAGCTAAGGAAGCTACCTAAACAATACAAGTCATAATTCCAAATAACAATATGCAATCCCGATTACATTATAATGTCTTATCGCCTACAAGTGGTTTCCAGCAAACATTTATTACATCTCGGACAATGAGATAAATATCTATATGCATAAAATCTCACTCTAACGCTTCAGCATTGCTTGGTGATGAATCTGCAAATAAAACACATAACCGTGAGCTAAAAGCTCAGCAACCAAAGTCTATGTATTCGATTTGCAGGGTATTCCCCCGACTATGACGATCAATGAGTACCTGTAAAACATTTTCTAATAGCCGTAGAAAATTATGAACGCCATATCAAACCATACACATATTAAAAGAATAGACGCCATTGTTCTCTTTTATATTCTTTTCACTTTCTTAACCATCGAAGTCCGTGTCCCAATATGAATGATAGAACTCAATGAAGACAGAAATGAAGAGAGATTTTTTAGGCTTAGACGCTGACCTGGGCTAATTTCTCAGTCACATATCATCCACCAAAATCATTTGAAAACTCATTGTCTTTGTGAAAATGTTTCTGCTTTTCATAAATACTATGCATGATTTGGGTTCGCGGCCCAAACTCACTACGTCTCTTACGTGTACTTCAGTTTATTAAACCCTCACTTACACGCCGAAGGTCCCCCCGCAGAGGACAGCCATCCACCAAATCGGTCGTTACTCTGGCCCGCGACTTATTGTTGTTGCGCATATAAAGTGAATCACACTTGTCCTCTTACTAGCTAGATTTAACATTTGACCCAGTCACGTCTACTTTGAACACTCTTAGAGCCAATGAACTCGATCCCGAAGGACCCACTATACGACCTCATCGAAGACAACGGACTTGTTCGGTAAACTTTGCTTTGTTATTATATTTGTTGTATTGTTTCTTAAATCTCGATTCTCTGCTTAATACGATATAAAACACATATTTCAGAGTATAGATAGCATAAGAAGCTTGTACAGAAATCACATACAACGCATTTAACACTTCAATCACGCCCTAACATAAATCCTAGGAAAACCAATCCCAATACCCCACATCACATATCAAACATATAAAACAATCATTTTCGATCTCGATCCTGATGTCAAGGTTATTCTTACAACTCGATCCCCCCATGGTATATTCAGTCCTATTAGTGCATGAATCACGTGATCAAGATCAATTTATCGTATCACCACACCAAATATGCACACATATAACGAAGTTCATCCATGGCATTTAGGGATCATAATTAACATTATTTTACATCCGCATGTACCCATGCATAAATATTATTGAAACCTTAGTTCCGTTTTTGTATAAATTCCATAATTAAGTATAATTCCTCATATCGCACATTAAGCATACACATATTCAAAGTAGTACGTTCATAACCTTTTAAGATTGTTATCAGCATTAGGTAGTGTCTCCTAACCTAATGCATGCACCCATGCATAAGTTATCGAAACCCTAATTCCGTTATCGTCCCAACGCATCTATTAAGCAAACAAGTATATCATCGCCCTCCTGTCGATACCCTTCACATCATAATCATCATAACACATTATATTGGTGAAATAGTACGCATGATTTGGATCGAGAGGGGTTAGGTTACCTTTGAAGCGTGTTTAACCCTAGTTTTACTTAGGGTTAAAGAAACTTTTAGAACCCTTAGTACCATTGCCACCCAAGGTCATCATCTCGCTGTCCTGCTTTCTTCACCGTTATGTCCCCACCGTCGTCACTGCCGGTGGCCGGAATGTGGCCGGAATGTCTCCGGAAAGGCTTCGTTAAGCCGTTTTAAAGCTTGTTTACGTACCAACTTCGACACCCATTACACCCGATGTCATCAAAATACTTCGTCTTGCTCTGTTACACTTTGTCACCGCTGCCCGACGGACTTTGGCCGGAATTTGACCGGAAGTTGGCCGGAAAAGTTTGTTAAGGTATTTTAAGGTTCGTTTACGTCCAAATCTCGAAACCCAAGGCACCCGAGCCTCACTCCCTTCACCATCTACCTGCCACCACCCCTCTGGACATGTTGATGGCCGGAGAACATCGTCGAAATCTCTGGTTTCATCTAAAAGTTTTTATTTTATGGTTTTCTCGTCAAATCTTTGAGGAGAATCAATGAGGGCGCATGCTTGCTGTTGCTTGCCTCGAGGGAACTCCTGATGGTCGTTGGAGAGGTGGCAGTGATGACCAAGGTGGTGACGACGTGAGGACAACGAGGCAAACGAGAGAAAGAACCGCGCCCGCGCGCTGTTCTTCATCGTTGGTGATCACGGTGGCTGACAGCTAGCTCGGGTGTTGTCATCTTCCTCACACGTCGACGATCATGGCAAGAAGTATGGGAGAGCTACGAGCAGCTCTGTGGTTACCGGAGTGCGGTGATGGTGGCGTTGTTGGCTAGTTTTGTTATTCGCTAGTTTTGTTCGTGCATTATAACGTTATCTATTCGTTATATTTATTTGTTCGATATTTCATCATCCGTTACGTTATAATATTATAAAGTTGTTGATTCGTTCGTTGTATTTATTCATACGATCATAACGTCTCTCGATAATTAATCATTGTCGATTTAATTATCCCAAATATTTCATAGTAATGTTTTGTTCAATTATCTCAAATTTTCAAGCTTAAACCTGTGTCTCAAATACATAATAATTTATGTACGAAATGTTTTGTATCTCAAATTATCTCAAATGTTTTGTATGAAATGAATATGTATAATAACCCGAAAATTTATCGGAATTAAACATATATATTGGATTAAAAATATACGTACGAAGTGTACGCGTTGAACGCGTAAATAAA